>JABAYD010021086.1:0-17414 GCA_014822095.1 Diplotaxis tenuifolia
AAGAGAAAAAATAAATAAATGAAAAAGGCAAAAAATCGAAGGAACCAAGTCTCTATATGGGCGTTTTAGAGCGTGTGCAACACGGAGTACGTAGACGTAATCTTTAAAAAAAAATATTTAAATATTGATTTTTTGGTTACTGTGACGTTATCAAAGCCTAAAAATCATAAGAATTAATGATGGTGTGATCGGAAGAGACTGGAAATGTTGTGCACAGCTATTTATATTTCTACAATTATTAATTAAGTTTTAAAATTAAATCTACTGTCAAAATATTAAAAAAAATATAATAGTTTTGGAAATTAATTTTTTTAAAGTTTTTATTCAATGCTTTTGAAAAGTCTACAGCAAAAAGTAAAAATCTTAAAACAAAAAATATAAAGGCACAGCCTCAACCAATTAAATAGTCGCGAACCCCACTATATATAGTGCCACGATTAAATAGCTTTTCTATTTTTTTTATTTTTTAATGAAAAAAACTAATAAAATAACTTAAAAATAAAATTGGAAATCGAGCCATAGAAACACAATTGCACATTGGTCTTAGAAATGGTAAGAGCCTTACGTGTCAATTTTTATCCTCCTTCGTAGCGGTGAACACCATCGTGTGTGAGCTTCCGGATTTTGCGGGGACGGAGGGGTATTTTGGAAGGGGGAGATGGTTGGGTGTCGATGGTTTCCATGATCACACCAAGATTTGTTGCAGAGCTCTAAGAGTTTTCAGTGTTTTGTTTCATGTTTAATATGTATGGTCTAGGTTTCATTAATTGTGTCATGAACAATAACATCAAGGTTTTGAAAGACAAAGACACAACTTTGTAAAGGTATCTCTGACACTTTGACTTCTCGTTTCGGTAGCATGATTTGTGATCTCTGATAGTTTCACTTTCAGATAATAATAAGTTCGCTGCTTTATATACTTGGTATGTGTTACAAATGCTTTATTTACGTACTTCCAGAAAGTAGATCCTGGAACCGACCATTCTATCTTTGTTGGAGATTTAGCGCCAGATGTTACAGATTATCTTCTTCAAGAGACGTTCCGTGTTCATTATTCCTCTGTTAGAGGTGCCAAGGTTGTTACTGATCCTAGTACTGGATCTTTAACGTATTTTCTTCTCGGTCTTTGAATGTGTGTTTTCCTCTTCTTATTAGATCATTATGAATGGCTCCTCACTAATCATTATATGCTGTTCATACATAGGAAATTTCATGATAACACTGTCACAACTCCACTCGACCATTCAACAGAAAAAAAAAGAAAAAGTAACAAGTAACAGAGTAAAAGAAGAAAGAGTGGCCTATGTTTAACTCTTTCTCCAAAGTTCTTTGATAAATATCTTCTCAACAACTCAGCTTGATTTCAAACAATTAGAAGAATGCATGATGATAATCAACTTTCAGGCTACACAAACTATCCATAACATAAAAAAAAATATTGTAATGCTAGTATGAATATATATCTATTTGATATCACGATCACACATGCGAATATATATAGAACTACCTATTTGATCTCACAGCTCATCCAGAGAACTCATCGAGAAATCCGATGATCTATTTGATCTCACAGCTCATCCGTTGCCCGAGATCATGATACTGTCATTGGATGGTGTGAAAATCAGGTTTACATCGAACAAGGGCTGGCACATGGGGTGAAGGGATGTACTCCAACATCTCCCATCTTGTGCATTTTTTGTGCGCTTTTTGGCGATAGCGGGATGTTTGTAAGTGAACATGTACTTGTGTATTACACCGAGGTTGCGATGCCCCTCTAGTACCGAAGTTTCCTTCTTCCCAATCCTCGTTCATACTCTAATGCTTCGAGGGAGCCAGCATTCTTCGGCTGGCGAGTGACAAACAGCCAAACATGACCTGGTTGGAAATACCCGGACGCAGCCAAATCCGGTGTGCGGAACACCTCAGAGGAAGAGTCATATATGTTCCTCAGTGAGCGCCCAACGTTGAGCGTATTCGCTATAAAGGGTGACAAAAACCTATCGAAGACGAGTGGGCAGGAAGTGTTTTGGGTAGGTTTAACAGTAGAAAGAAGCAGAAGATCATGGCACACAACCACGGTTATGTTTCACTCATGGCGGTTATGTTTCACTCAGGGCCGATCGAACTTTTAAAAAAAACTTGTAATGCATTACTCTGAAATACAATGTATGCTTATTATTGGTATAATTTTTTTATAGTGCCCCCATACACATCTAAAACTGTTGTATAAAATTTGGAAGCCGGTTGGTTCTTTTGCCTATGTTCCAGACCGGACCTTATGGATTTGTTGATACAAGTAACATATGTTCAAACCAATACAACAGAATGGTAACGATTTATTACCTGTTTTCTATTTTAAATGATGAAACCAGAAGGTATGTCTATTAAAAGAAAAGGACAGTCAAATGTGATGACATTGTACTCGTTATCTCGTTTGAGTTTGCTCCTATATAAACACAAGACCTTTAAGGAATAAACAATCAAATAAAAACACACACAGTTAATTGGAGAACATTTTTGTCTCAAACACAATGGCCTCATCCAAAATATTCTTAGTCGCTTCTCTTCTCATGGCACTCATGTTCTCCTCCATGGTCCTTTCAAGCCGTGCCACAAAACAACTTACCAAGAACCAAACATTGAAACCAAAATTCTTTGGAAACCATTTCCCCCAACCACAACCCGGTTTTCCTCAGTTTCCAAGACCCGGTTTCCCAACAAATCCAATGCCATTCCCTCAATTCCCTAAACCTGGTTTCCCAAGCAATCCAACCCCCGGTTTTCCTCAACTTCCAGGGCAAGGTTTCCCAAACAACCCCATGCCTTTCCCTCAGTTCCCAAAACCCGGTTTTCCGAGCAATCCAACACCCGGTTTTCCTCAATTTCCCGGTTTTGGTTTCCCAAAATTCCCTCAGTTTCCAAAACCAGGTACTCCTTTCCCTCCAGCAACACCTAACACCGTTCCATCCATCTCCACTCCACCCTCTCTCCCGGTTACTCCCACTGCCAGCCCTTGAATCATTTCCTCCAGGCTTATATTATTCAAAATATTGTAACTATTGTAACCTTACTCTTCCTCATGTGTGAAAGGATTATATCATCAATACAAGCTAACTGAATATGCATTAGTGGCTTCAAGATGTGATGAGTATTGACTATATTTGTAACTATATAACAAGTAAATGATAAAATGTAACTATAAAATAACTGATGAGTATTGACTGTATGCCTCTGATCCCACTACAATGTACAAATCTGAAGGGATCTCCCAAAGTTTATTAAACCTTTATGATCTTTTCAACACACAACTGCAACTAACAGATAAGATGATCCCATTACACGAAAGGGGTCTCTGATGTTTCTCAAACTTATTAAAGAGAATGTGAAGATGGAGATGGTCATCAGTCATCACCAAACAGACCGGTTTTTAACAGCAATCCCACTGCCATCTTTCTTTCCTCTGCCTCCTTCATAATCAACAGTCCATTTCTCAAATGTACAGTTTACAAAATCATAGTACCCACCATGGAGGGACAGTGATCCCTTCCGCACTTTCTCTTCTATCCACGGATAACCAAGCAGTCTTTCTAATGAATGATTAATCGATGTCTGCACCCTTTGTACGTAGTATATTACTAGTTCATCGATTAACAGATGGTATATATTGATTTACCAAAAGACATCACCTTTTCACAATGTTGACACTGATTGTCAAAATGGAGGTTTGAAGCAACAACTTTTGTGCTTTCCTTTGCCTTTTTCCCCACAGTAACCCAGTTATGTATGAAACTTCTGCTAATAAGAAAATGCAATATGGCAAAGATCAAAAATTAAGAAATGTTTTTTTTTTTTCAGAAGAGTGATTAAAGAGGTGATCATAAAGAACCTGGAATCTACTTCTTCCATGCTCATTAAAGCTTGAATACCTCCACAGCGGCTATGACCAATAACTAAGATGTTCTCCACCTACAAGTTTAATAGATAAAACTCCCACAGACAATAATTATAATGACTGCAACATATAAAAAGTGATAGATAAACATGTTCTATTAAAGGGGTGTATATATAATATATCCATATATAACTGTGAGAGCTACGAAACGTACTTCAAGAGTATTCACAGAGAACTGGAGAGCAGCTTTTGTTTCAGTACGTCCAGACTGCAACACGCAAATGCAGTCAGATCAGATGTAGAGAAAAATGTGGGCGGTCTGAACTGCACTGCACTAGATTGTGTACTTACCTCATACGGAGGCACTAAATTTGCGATGTTACGAACAGTGAAGGCTTCACCCGGAACAACTCCCTTTCTCCAGGCAACTTTTAACCCAATACATGAACAGTAAACTTTTTAAAGCTACCTTTGGAGCTTGAGCATCTGCTAGTTTTTGTAGTGTTCAAAGTTATCCCTGTTCAAATGAGTATTATCATCAATGGACGAGGCAACATCAACCACACTAAACCCTCTGATAAACCATTATATAAAGAAGCAAAAGTCTGAAGATATAGTTTCTCCTCTGCTTACATCTACTTAAGCTTCTTGAAGGCGAGGAGCCGCTGTTTCATGTCGTCGAATACGTCAATGTTATTTCCACTATCAAAGATGGTTTGCCGTTTGAATCATCACAAAACCAATCTTCTTACACAACCTAAAAGCCAAGACATAAGATAATGTCCTAATCCCAAACTGGAAAGTGGCTAAATCACAGAAATTACCTGAAAGAAGCGGGAATCCTCAACTGGGTTTTCTCAAAGTCCTTTACTTTGTTCTTGATCTGAACCAAAATCCGAGAGGAAACACAAACCCACGATCGAATTCCGACGAAGAAAGAGAGTGAGAGAGAAAAAGGTAGAGACTTGATTGATCACATACCGTTTGTTGGGTTTGGAGATTAAGGAGAGACGTGGAAGAAGAAGGATCATGGAAGATAGAGGATGCCATGAGGTAATTCGAATCTGGGACAACAAGGGACAAAGCATCTGAAGAGCATTCATTTGAGAGAGAGAAGATGTCGTGTACATGAATGCATTGCTCCAACAAAGGCGGAGAAACCATATCTTTTTTTTTTTTTTTGTGTCGTGTCAGCTTTCTTTTTTAGTCAAAAAGCATTTATTCCACTGATAGAGAATTGATCAAGGATTAAACATTATTCATTTTAGGCAGTTCTGATCTTGTTAAAGAGTCATAATTTGAATCAAGTAAAAGATAATGTACTGCTAAGTCTCATTGTGTGTAATAGAACAGAACAGTGTGAAGAACATCTTGGTTTAGTTTGATTTACTGGTTTAGAATCAGAATACAAAGCTTCTCAAGCATAACCGAACTTGCTAGAAGAAGAAACAAGTTGTTCCTCTCTGTGCTTCTGAACAAGTGCTTCCAGCTTCTTTGCTTTCTCTTCTCCATCTTTGAATTGTACTCTTCTTCCATGTCCTTTTTATACAAAATCGCCATCAAAATACAGCAATCTCCATTTAAGAAAAGTAGATACAGGACATTTAGTGAAAAATGCACTAACCTGGTATCACCCAGTTGAAATCCAGCTTGATCAATCTTTCTACGTTCTCGAGCTGGAGTGGCACTGCCAGAAACCAACAATGATTATTATATTCAAAAACATTTATCCAAAGAAATTCAATATATTGGTCTTTACCTGAACAATGGTTGTACTTCTCTATAATGCTCATTCCAGATTCGTACATAGTTAGATGGTCTCCAGTAAATAATGCCTTGAGGGGTTTATGGAACAGGCACACTGATCCCTGTGATTTCATGAAAAATAACTCTTATGTACAAAGAACATAGTGAAAATTCCTTATGAAAAATAGTTGAGCATTAGTTTATAGATATGTTTTTGCAGGTGGACAGACTTACTTCAGTGTGACCAGGAGTGTGTATAAGCTCGACATCTTCATAGAGTCTCCATGGTCCACTTCCTTCCAGCTTTAACTCCACATCAGTGGTCGAAGGTTGGACCTAACAAGATCCCATTATTGTCACTAAAGCTGAATTTAGCAACAAAACTGTTTCTCTAGCCAGTTTTCTCACAGTTATCCAAACACCGAAGCTTTTTGATATTTTTCACAGATCATATAATCAGCTAACGACCTTTGCAACGATTTTTTCTCAAAGGATCTAGATGTTAAGATCTTATTAAGAACGAAAAAGTGGAACAAGAGAGGTACGCTAGATTCAAAGTACATACATCTTCAGAATGCAGAATTCTGGTACACTTGAACCGATCTGCCCATTTCTTGTGATCCGCAACATCATCCCTGAACAATGAAGTAGTTTATCCTTATAAGAGAGATTACAAGAGAAACAAGGAAGTTTACTTTTGGTGTTATCAGGTCTACCTGTGTGTCAAAAACATGTAGCGAACACCACCCATCTTCTCAATCTTCTCAGCAAGTTTCTCTATGTACCTGGGACTGCAGCAAACATCAAAAACAAAAAATTTCAGCTGTGTCAATTAGTTTCAGACGAAGTATATTAAGAAAAAGTTGCATCTAAATGAAAAAGAATCCGTGATGCTTCCAAGGACATATCTATACCTATCAACAAGTATATTCCCTTCATGATGAAGTATCAAGTAGGAAGTTGCCCCAAAAGATTTCTTGGAGTGAAACCCACAATGAAAAACGCCCTGAGCATAATACACATCTCAGCCAAGGCGAAATCAGAAAGAAAGCCAAACAGATGACAACTTATAAGAATAGAGTAGTATGGAATTACGATTTCTAAGTGGATCTTAATCAGATAAGAACTTGAGATTATTTTTATCCACAGTTAGTTAACTTGGTAATAATCATCTTAAAGTAAAAGAAAGCTTAAGGAATGAGAAACTACAGGTAGTTTTTCTTTGTCCAATGCAAGTGGAAAGGTCACTTGAGCTTCCCCTATGTCAGTAGGTGGAATTTCAGTGCGAATAGAGCCTGTGGGACAAGACAATAAGGCCTGAAAGAAACAAGAAACAATGAGTAATCAGGAACACCACACAGAATCTAGTTCACAAGTCACCTAGAAATGGAATTTTGTCATCATCAGTAAATTTTGAGGCAATGAGATTTTAACAAACATTTTCACACTGTAAATGAGATATATATCTTTAGGTTTTAAAAAAGTTAAAATAAAGTGAGGAACAGTTGCAGCAAAGGTATGTCATAAAAGCTATCAAGAGCAAAAACATAAAAGATTAAAAAAAAAATCAACAATGAACTGAGAAAGAAGACGGCACCTGAAGAGCGTTCACCCTTTCTTCCTTACAGGTTGGTTGTTTAATAACTGCAGACATGTTATCCACTCTGGTGAACACTTCCTGTGACGACAATGTAAAAAAAAAAAAAGCGCCTATGAACTGGCTGAACAAATGTAAAGGAATAAGTGATTTCTGCTCTCGCAGCTGCTTGGGACTTGCCAACTAACAACTATGACACGAATATTCTAACTTGTGTTCTAATGTAATAACTGTGATTCCACCAGATTATATTGTAGTATATGTTATTGGCAAGCTTTTAATGACAAGAGACACTCGTTGTGAAAAAGCGATCCATTTCAAAAGCTAACCAAAATCCACAGTTAGTTAGTAGTATATCCTTCTTCGAGAATCAAGACTAAGACATCAACTTCCCAATCAATACCCACATTGAGAGAGGTCTCCAACAACATCTTTACTCTACCAATCTTAATCTAATTGACCCAGATGAGACTGTTCATCACTTTCCATAGGACCCACAAGTCCGGAGCTTTTTACATGTCACGAAGAAGAAAATCTTACCGGAACCATCCAACGACAAGTATCGCAATCAATACAAGTACTGTCTGCAAAAAAAAACCGATTAAGACAGAGAGAGTGAGTGTGTGTTATTGATCTCTCTTTCTGTCCAAAAAAAACAAAAATTTGGTCTCTCTTTGTTTCGATTGGCATCTAACAAAAGAAACATACTTTACTTACCGACAAATATATCTCCTTCTACATTCTGAGTGCGTCGTCCACGGCTACTCACTTGAGCTGCTCTAACAGATCCAAATCCTCTCCTTCCCGTTAAGACCAAAGAGGAAACTTTCGATGAAAAGATCGTTTCTTTTGATCCAAACTGATACGAGAAGGACGAAACCACAGAGGAAGAAGCGCAAGCCATGACTGGTAGTGATTCTCGTTTCCTCTAGCTCCTCTGATCTTAGCTAAAAAAAGTGTAGAAAGAGACGTAGACGCAACGCTTACAACTTGACAGTGTGAAAAAAATATTCAATTAATTTAAAAAATCCAACTTTGACCAACACGACGACCCGGTTAACTTTACAATCGACCTGATTTGATTCATTTCGGTTTGTTTTTGTAGATATTTAATTTGATTTAACTAAACCGGTTTTCAATGAATCACAACACGACACGTGTAATCATCTTCCTCATATCCGTGTGCCAGGTCCTCTCTTCTCTCTCAATCATCTCTGATCCGATAACAAATCTGATTATCACAATAGATCTGACCTTCCCGCGTCACTGATCCTCTCTCTCTCCCTCACGAACGGTATCGATGTTTAGCGTTGAAGAAGGAAGCAGCGGGGACGGAGGCTCCGAGATGGACGACGAGATAACCGGAGACGGCTCCACCACCTCCTTGTCGCGTTGGGTCTTCGACGAGAAGAACGATTACGACGCGATCGACGATGAATACTACGACGAAGACGACGACGAGCGTCAGCACGGAGACGTGGATTCCGACGAGGAGGACGACAATGTGGAGCAGCGTTTGATCCGTACTAGCCCTGCCGTTGACTCTTTCGATGTGGACGCGCTTGAGATCCCTGGAGCTCAGAAGAACGACATCGAGGTTGTTAGCATTTTGATTTGGCTCCATATGTGTGTGTGTGTGTGTGTGATTATAAAAGAAGCTAATGCGAAAGTGTTTTTTAACTTTGAAAGGACTCAAGCTTAGGAAGGAAGCTCATACTTGCTTTGCAGACCTTAGGGGTTGTATTTGGTGATATTGGAACTAGTCCTTTGTACACGTTCAGTGTCATGTTCAATAGATCTCCGATTAACGACAAGGAAGATATAATCGGAGCCTTGTCATTGGTTATCTACACTTTGATATTGCTCCCTCTTGTAAAGTATGTGTTTTTTGTTCTTTGGGCCAATGACGATGGTGAAGGTATATTCTCTCTCTTTTTTTTTTTTTTTTTTCTTTCACTATCTGGTGTAAGTTTTTGAAGGATAAGTTTTGATATGTGGAAATGAATTGCAGGTGGTACGTTTGCTTTGTATTCGTTGATTTGTAGGCACGCGAATGTTAGCCTTATCCCGAATCAGCTTCCATCAGATGCTCGCATATCGGGGTTTGGTTTGAAGGTTCCATCTCCGGAACTTGAGAGATCCTTGATAATTAAAGAAAAACTTGAGGCGTCAATGCTGTTGAAGAAGCTTCTTCTGATTTTGGTTCTTGCCGGCACTGCTATGGTGATTGCTGATGCCGTTGTTACGCCTGCTATGTCAGGTATAGGAAAAAAAGGGTTTTGAAAGCATCATTGCTGCTATTATTTATTGGCAGATGATGGTTTTGACTTTGTCCTGTGGTCGATGTGTATGAACTATGAAGTAACATGTAATCTGCTTCTAACGATGCCCTCTTTTTGGATGCAGTAATGTCTGCTGTTGGTGGTTTGAAGGTTGGAGTTGGTGCTATAGAACAAGGTAACTTGTAATGTAGTTGATGTCATCAGCTTGATTATGTTCATGAGCATGATGTCTATCTTTCACTTCTTGTAAAGTATTCCTTATGCATATATATATATATTCCTTGCACCTAAAGAGGGTTCCATCCTGAGTCCGTTGGCCAATGATTCCACTAAACTTTCAACTGGGCTAAGAAATATGAAACATTCTCATGTCTTGGTACAAGAAAATTAGGTTTCAAATTTTCGTAGTAAATCAGAAGCATAAATCCTATCGTAGCGACTGGTTACTTTTTTGACTAATTTCTAATTGTGGCTCATTTGCAGATCAGGTGCTCGTGATATCAGTGAGCTTTCTTGTGATCTTGTTCAGTGTACAGAAATATGGAGCCAGCAAATTGGGGCTTGCTTTGGGTCCAGCTTTACTTCTGTGGTTCTTCTGTCTTGCGGGAATTGGGATTTACAACCTTGCTAAATATGACAGCAGTGTTTTTAGAGCTTTTAATCCTGCACACATCTATTTCTTTTTTAAGAGAAACTCTGTTAATGCGTGGTATGCGCTTGGGGGTTGTATTCTATGTGCAACTGGTAAATTTCTTATTCTGCATAAAATATATTGACTGGAACTTTTTTTTTGAACGTTATTTCTCATATTATACATGGGGATCTTGTCTCAGGTTCGGAGGCCATGTTTGCAGATCTTAGCTATTTTTCGGTTCACTCGATCCAGGTAGTTTATAGAGATAAAGACTCATTTCTTGCTTCTGTTCTTGTAATAGTCATGTGAACTTTTGATTCAGTGGTAGTATTTTTATGCAGCTTACTTTTACCCTTCTGGTGTTACCTTGCCTCTTGTTGGGCTATTTGGGTCAAGCCGCATACCTTTCTGAAAATTTCGACCATGCTGGGAATGCTTTCTTTTCGTCAGTTCCAAGTAAGATCCGTTAGATTCCACAGTACGTCAAGTTCAACAAGAGTATTCCTTCATTTTCTGGCTTGATTTTATGGCTCATTTCAAATTTCTAACTGTTTATTACTCTTTGTTTTTTTTTTCAGGTTTCATATTCTGGCCAGTCTTTCTCATTTCTAATATTGCTGCTCTAATTGCCAGCCGTGCAATGACAACTGCCACATTTACATGCTTCAAACAATCAATAGCACTAGGCTGTTTCCCACGTCTGAAGATCATTCATACGTCAAAGAAATTCATCGGACAGATATATATACCGGTTCTAAACTGGTTCCTTTTGGTGGTGTGCCTGATCGTTATCTGCTCTATCTCAAACATCTTCATGATTGGAAACGCTTACGGTAATATTTCCTTCCCGTAGCATCTGGTTTGGGGTAAATTGGAAAATTTGTTTGAAACCCATTAATTTGTATTACGTCACAAGTCACAAGGTATTGAAAATTAACTTTGTGCATTTAATACTAAATATATTGTTGCCTCTGGTTTTGGATTTTGTATCTTCAGGCATTGCAGAGCTGGGAATTATGATGACTACAACAATTTTGGTGACCCTTATCATGCTTCTAATCTGGCAGACGAACATCATAGTCGTGTGCTTGTTTGCAATTGTTTCTCTAGTAGTCGAACTGATGTTCTTCTCATCAGTTTTATCAAGTGTGGCTGACGGAAGTTGGATAATCCTGGTTTTTGCTACAATCATGTTTTTCATCATGTACGTTTGGAACTACGGGAGTAAACTGAAGTATGAAACCGAAGTCCAGAAAAAACTACCAATGGACCTACTGCGAGAACTAGGCAGTAATCTTGGTACAATTAGAGCACCCGGTATTGGTCTTCTTTATAATGAGCTAGCAAAAGGAGTTCCGGCTATATTTGGCCATTTCTTAACCACACTACCTGCAATCCATTCAATGGTTATCTTTGTGTGTATAAAGTATGTCCCAGTTCCAAGCGTGCCTCAGTCTGAGAGGTTTCTCTTCAGACGTGTCTGCCCACGAAGCTATCATTTATTCCGCTGTGTTGCCAGGTAAACAAAGCTAAGTGCTTCTCATGTAGAAAATGATTTGGTATGATAATATGTATGTTTGATACTTTTTTTTCTCATTTTTAAAACAGGTACGGATACAAAGATGTGCGGAAGGAAAATCACCAGGCATTTGAGCAAATTTTGATAGAGAGTCTAGAGAAATTTATAAGGAAGGAAGCGCAGGAGCGTTCACTTGAGAGTGACGGAGACCATAATACGGATTCTGAGGATGACACGACTCTGTCCAGAGTTTTGATAGCACCCAATGGAAGTGTGTATTCGCTTGGAGTGCCTCTCTTGGCTGAGCACTTGGAGGCATACAAGCGACCCTCAGAGAAAAGGAGCAGCATGGATTTTGGCGCAGGTCCTTCAAATGAAACACTTGCGCTGGATGCGGAACAGAGTTTAGAAAAAGAGTTGTCGTTTATACACAAAGCGAAAGAGTCAGGGGTAGTGTATCTACTGGGACATGGGGATATAAGAGCTACAAAGGATTCTTGGTTTCTGAAGAAGCTGGTA
Organism: Diplotaxis tenuifolia; assembly: GCA_014822095.1. Classification (NCBI taxonomy): domain Eukaryota; kingdom Viridiplantae; phylum Streptophyta; class Magnoliopsida; order Brassicales; family Brassicaceae; genus Diplotaxis; species Diplotaxis tenuifolia. The sequence continues at coordinate 12,190 of JABAYD010021086.1, forward strand.
ATAAATTACATGTATGCTTTCTTAAGGAAGAACAGCAGGAGAGGGATAACAAACCTAAGTGTTCCGCATTCACATTTGATGCAAGTTGGAATGACTTATATGGTATGAACAGGTTTTTTGTAAGGATCTGCAAGCATACTGATCAAACTGGTTTTCATCTAAGAGCAAATCTCATGGAGTACTTTCATGGTGTCGTCTGAAGAACACAAACCAACTCGGTGAGAGATTTTTTTCCTTTTACACATTGTTTGATAAATGTTATTGGTTATAAAAGTATAGGAGAAACAAGATAAATTTTTTTTTTGTTACTGTTTTTTTGTTTTGAGGGTTGAGATATGATTATGTGCTTGTTCTTTTATTGATTGATTTGTCCTGGCTCGTTCCAGACGTACTGGAGTTGTATAATAAAGGGCTTGCTTTGGCAAAGAGTTTTCCGTTTGGGGCTGTATGGTTCTTCATTCCTCAATGAATTTTTGCTTGTTCACTATAGTTTTACAGAAACTCACATTCCAGAGTCTCAAAGGAACTGAATTAAAGACCTGTGAGAGGGTCTTAATTCTGTTACTGGGTCTCTCACTCTCTCAAATTACAAGCTCAAAGCAATGGTTCTCAAAATAGTATCGTGTTTTGGCCCCTCTTACAAGCTCAGATAATTAAAACGAAGAAAAAGTAGTAAACGAAAAAAAGATCTATCTATGCAAAAATTCTTCTCCATATTGAGAGGAGTGCTCTGTTTAAGAGCTTTCCTTCCACCTTGTTTTCTCATGTGGTTGCTTTGTTCCCTCTTTTGGTTCCCATTTGGCATTTTTGTCTTCTCGGTTGGAGAAGAATCTGTACCTCAGAAGTAGAGAATTAGTCATGACCCCGAGAGAGCTCACACCCATGAGAGCCCCTGCCATTGATGGAGTCAACATGGTTCCAGTCAATGGCAACAACACTCCAGCTGCAATTGGGATCCCTACCTACATAATTTTTTTTTAAAAAAATAAGAGACATTCTTCATTAGAAAGTCACAACCAAGAAGAGCAAAACATGAAAATAAAGAACAACTTACAATGTTGTATCCGAATGCCCACCAAAGATTTTGCTTTACAGTCTTCATGGTTTGCCGGCTTAGCTCCAATGCATCAAGCAACTGCGAAGAAATCATGTAACCATTAACTACACGTGTCCTAATTCATGACACCAAATCAGCTACGGCATTGACTATATATATATAACTTGACGTAGTAACAGTCAGAGCTCGCACTTTACAGAATAATAAAATGAAAAAAAAGTACCAGTATTTTGGGATTAATATGACAAACCTGTGTTAACCGGTTGCCCATCAAGACAACAGGAGACACCTCACTGGCAGCTCCTGCACCACCACCCATAGCTACACCAACATCACTTGATGCCAGAGCAGCAGCATCGTTTATCCCATCTCCCACCATTGCAACGATGTTCTTATTCTTCTGAAGTTCACTGATAAACTTCTTCTTCTCTGCTGGTTTAACTCCTGATATAACCTGTATTACACATTAGAATCAGGTACTGTTTTTTCGGCACTATGATATCATCAAGTTCCTATGCAAGTTTTACGGAGTTAAGGTGATTGCAGGAAGAGAAGAACATACCCTTTCTTGGGGAATTCCAACAACAGAGGCTACATAGTTTGCAGCACTCTTCTTGTCACCAGACAACATGTACACATCAATTCCCTGTCGAGTCAAATTCTCAACAACTTGTGCAGCATCTTCCCTAATCTTATCTTCAAAGCGGATGACTGCAGCAAGTGTATTATCCACCCCAATATACACAACAGACTGGTTGTTGGATTCATGCTCTTCAGATGCATGCAGTAAGTTCCCAGCGGCTCCATGTCTGCATTGAGCAAGCGTGAGTTAAAAAGTGAAGCTTCTGTCGATAAACGACTAATACAAATGATGAACATATTATACCTCTGAACCCACTCTAGTGTCCCAACTGCAACCCTCTTGTTGTTGACAATAGCAACGGCTCCAGACCCTGGTTCCTCAGTAAATGTCCCATCCTCTGCCTTCATAGTTTGACAATTATGAGCCCGGGCTGCTTTAACAATTGCTTTCCCAACAGGGTGAGTAGTGTTTGATTCAACAGCAGCTGCTAACGTCAAAACATCAACTTCTGACCAAGTATCATTCAAATTTTTCCTGCGTAAGAAACATGAGATATCAGATGTTTATCTTGACGAACAGGTAGATCATTCAATTTTAGAGCCTAACCTTGAAGCTTCAGGAATAATAACTTCAGTCACAACAGGGTGTCCCTTTGTCAGTGTCCCAGTTTTGTCAAAGACAACAGTGTCAACGGAGGAAAACTTTTCAAGAATATCACCACCACGAAGTAGTAAGCCTCTTCTTGCTCCTAATGATGTACCAACCTGAAGAATATTATCAAGTTATTCAGCATCTAACTCTGTTTCATCCATAAGAGAAAAAGCTTTTTATTCACTTAGAAAAATTACCAGCATTGCAGTTGGTGTAGCCAACCCAAGGGCACATGGACAAGCCACAACCTACATCCAAATAAAGGTCTGTGAGACAGCATGATTACTTAAATATGAACGAAAAAAGAAGAGAACGGTGATCATAAACACTTATGTTACAAAAAATGTGATACCAGAACGCTGCAAGATAGTTGGAGAGCCAAAGAGATTGGGCTCCCGTTATGCAAGGCAGAGGGAAGAATATGTCCACCAAATAGATTCCAGAATGTAAATGTAGCCACAGAGATTGCCATCACTCCATACGTGAAGCGCCCTGCGACCTGTAATTGCAAAAAGAACAAAGCTTAGTCCTGAGATGACGCTAAGTTTCAGGTCAATGCAGACTGATACAGAAATGTAACAGGAAAGAGAATAGAGACCTTGTCCACCAACTGTTGTACGGGTGCTTCTCTGCTTTGAGCCTCTTCAACCATACGAACAATGTCCCCAACTGCAGTTTCACCCCCTGATCTATGCACTTCGACAGTAAGAGTTCCATTCAGGTTTATAGATCCTGCTGCGACTTGACTCTATCCCAAGAATTTTTAACAACAAAACATGAGTTACATCCATAATTTAGTACCATGACCAGAATATTATTTATCTATTTCATGCTACATTAAATATAGATAGAAAGTTACCCCTGCTTCTTTTGTCACTGGCAATGGTTCACCTGTGAAACTTGACTCATCAATAGCGCTTCTACCTGACTTGACAATACCATCTGCTGGAACTCGATCCTGCGTGAAATAGTTGAACAATTAGATGTTGCATTAGCAGGAAAACAAGTTTTCTAAAGCTATAGGAGAAACAAAAAATATAGCATGCCATAAAAATATGGGAAATAACAACATACTATGCATGAGAAAGAAAGTTATTTCTTCTTACTCCTGGTAGTATGACGACTAGATCGCCGACAGAGAGACTATTACAAGGAACCTCAACAGTTGAGTTCTGCAGATCACCACCATCAAGCAGAAGGCGAGCTTTTGAAGGCAAAACACTCAGAAGGCCAGTCATATCACTGGTGGCTTTTATTTTAGCTCTTTGTTCAAGATTCCTTCCCAGTAACACAAAAGCTATTAACATAACTGGTTCCTCAAAAAACGTCTTCCAGCCCTGGATGATGTCAAAACAGCTTTATTTATCAGCCACCAAGCGCAAGAAGCAACACATATATGGATGTCAAAAGTTTTAAAACTCCAAAAGAATCGTTAATTACCAATTTTGGAAGCAAGGCTGCGAGGGAGCTAACACTAAATGATGACATAGCCCCAAGACCAACTAGCGTGTTCATGTTGGGAGAGCCTTTTAAAAGGCTTTTGAAACCATCAAGTATTAGCTGACGACCAGGACCAAGCAACGTAAGCAAACATAAAGACACATGGAACCCTGTTGAATGGACTGCGTGGAGCCAAGGAGCCTTCACACCAAGAAAGTGAGTTAAATGCCCAACTAGGCATACAGCACATAGAGCCCATGAAACAGCAAGCTCGCGTCCTGTAATCAGACAAGATATTATAGAAATATCAGCTACAAACATCAACTTCCAAAATAACATATCATATTCCCGAAAAGATTCATACCACTTTGTTTTAAGCGAGCCTGCTTGTCTTTTGTCTTAGTTTCAAAAACTTTGAAAAAATTCTCTGTCACAAAATCTGGAACAAAGAAAGGTACTTAGTACTTATAACCGTTTTAGAACTTGGAAGGCACAACTACCATTGATAAATTCCACTTATGCTATCAAGCACACTAAATCATCATTCACATAAGTATTAAAATATTAACAGAGACTGAACTCTCTCACCTCGAGGAGTAGACTGAAAGCCGCAACTGGTGAGATGATTTGCAAGAGTCTCGCCTAAAGTCTTTTGCCAGTCAGGTACAGTTTTGGCTTCAGGTACAGGCCACACTATTGCTGTCTCCGTGGTGAGATTAACACTAGCAGTAGCAACTTGAGGCTATACAGCAAACAGAAGAAAACAAAGAATACTTTTTTTTTTTGTCAAGTCAAAAGAATCAGACAAGCAAATTCCAAAGAACATAACAGATGAGAGTTTTGGTCTTAAAAGGCTTACTTGGCTTTCCAGTATTTTCTTCACACTTGCTGAACAACCACCACATGTCATCCCCTTCAATTAAGTAGAACATCAATATTGTAAACATAACAATGTCGAAGTAAATTCGAGATCATCAAGAATCTAGAGAGAGAGAGAGAGGAAACGTACTCCGACATCAAGGATAATGATGTCTGAAGACGGAACAGAGACGCCAGCACCCAATTTAGACTTCGAATCACCACTATTCGATCCTCCTCCACCACCACCGCCGCTTCCACCATTATACCCTCCAAATCCAGCACCACCACTTGAGATACTCCTAAAAGACGGAGACGAGCTAGACAAGCACTGCAAACGACGCCGTATCACCGGCAAAACAGCAGCTCCCAAGCTTCTATAACAAAGCGAATTCGACGAGCTGATTCGGCCTGCGTGAAAGCAACCAAGACGAGAGGAGCGAGCGAGCAGTAGAGGACGGAGGTGCCTAGCGCCGGAGAAGTGGCGGTGAAGAGCTTTAGAGATAGTGAGGAGAGGCAACGAAGGAGCCATAGTTCTTCTAGTCATCGCCGTTGCCGAGAAAGCGGCGAATGTAGACTCCATGGAGGTGGCTCCTGAGCCTCTCGTTATCTTTGTTGTAATTTCAGGTCTGAAAA
>JABAYD010021093.1:0-25607 GCA_014822095.1 Diplotaxis tenuifolia
TGTTAGAAAAATCGTGAGATAAAAGAACATTCAAGCATGGCTTGATGACACAAGGATACTCACAGAGATTAAGGAACACTTTATAAGGAGATATACTCCAATGTGGTGGAGGCTACTAATTTGACAAAGTCTGGTCAATAGATTGACATATAAGTATGTAATGAGTAGCATATGGTTCACTGGATAAAGATATCAAAGGTACCAAGTGATATAAAAAGATGAGAATGAAGTTCTCAAGAACAACATTGTTCCTAAGCTGTTTATGGACTGAAATAAAGTTCTATAAGAACAATTCAGATCAGTCCATGTAAGCATACAAAAGATGCATGGATTCCTTGTGTTTGTACATTGTGGTAGATCCCAGATTGGATATGTACATACGGTGGTACAGCGATATCTTGGCGATCTATGAAGTAGATCATGGTGGATACTTCATCAAACAATGCAGAGATACTGGCTATACATGAAGCCAGCCATGAGAGCATATGGTAGAGGTCCATGACCAATCATGTCAGAGTTTTCCTGTGGGATGACAGATGAAAAGGACTCACCACTTATGATGTATGAAGATAATGCAGCTTGCATTGCACAACTCAAAGATGACTACATCGAAGGAGATAGGATGAAGCACATTATTGCCAAGTCTTCTTTACTCATGAGCTCCAGAAGACAGACGAGGTCCAGGTGATACAAGAGGCGACCCAGTGAGAATTCAGCTGACCCATTCACCAAGTCATAGGCAACCTCGACGTTCCGGAAGCTCAGACACCAGATAGGAACGTCGAGTGAAGGATCTTCAGCGATGCATTCATCAGGGGGAGTATCATGTGTTGTACTCTTTTGTCCTGTCCTTGGTTTCTCTTTTTACCACATTGGGTTTTGGGTTTTATCAAGGAGAGGTTTTAACGAGACAATATTAAGCAAGGTACAAGTCCATATGGTTATGCCATCCAAGGAGGAGTGTTATAAACCCATTAGTGGATGAGCCATAACCATTGTAATTAGTAATAGAGCTCATACGCTTATGTATATGACGGCTAGGGTTTATGAAGTCTTTCCATTTATTCATCTTATGTAATTCTTATATAAAGATATGTTATATGATGAAGGAGATAACCTTCCACAACAGTAGACGCATTGTTGTCGTTATTATTTTTTCTTTCTTCCTAAAACATTATATATAGATCAAAATCCTGTTATGTTTTTTTTTTTACAAAACCACTCAACAGATGAAATGAATATTTTTATCAACTAAAAGGTCTTGGAGTAACGTATGCATGACTAATCCTTTTAAGATAAGTGTAACCATCGGCTAATGTACTCATTGAACTTTCTTATAAGCTTAAATATATATAACTATTTTGATTGACCAAGTAAGAACGACAATAATCTTTCAGCAAAAAAAAAAAAGATAGGAACGAAAATATTTGCAGTTGAATATAAAAAATAAGTTCAGAATAAATGAATATTACAGAGTATTCTAAAAGAGTAGTAAACTAAGAGTAATGTAGCTCTAAATATCGTAAATTGTACGTAAATCGCTATGCCTATAACATCTGAACCTTAGTTGGATGTTCGTGTCCGGTAGGAAGTATTATAGAAAGTAGAAAGCGTACTGTTGTTTTTAATTTATTTTATTTTGTTATTATTTTTAATTTTTCTTTTTTGAAATTATTTTATTTTATTATTAATTTGGAGTATAATATATGAACATTGTTTCTTTTTTTTTTTGACTGAAATGAACATTGTTTCTTTTCACATTTGATTACTACATTGAGAAGTACATTTAAGATCTTAAGTATATATATATACATGTACTTATGGTAACATAAATTAAATATCGTGAGAAAATTATAAAATGTAAATCAAAGAATAAGAACCAACTTTAAATAAATAAAAACCAAATTAACAGAGTACCTCATGATTCTTCGCTGTATATTCCAATAACTTCATGTGCCCAAGATCCAAGCTGACCACGCAATAGTACCATGTACTGATTAGTTAATCACAAATATTCATTATAAATTTGGAACTTTATCATGATATTCATTATTTCTGTACCTATTTTAATCCTCGGATTAATGATTAGAAAATAAAAATTTGAAAGGTGACTTCGCTTTTACGACTACAAGTTGCAAGATGTGCTTGTTCAGTTGATCTGTCATGGTACGTTTTTAATTGTTTGCTACCAAAATATTGGTGTTATTGATGCAGTTGAAACCCAAACAAATGATATGACCATTGACAGGCGATCTATGAATATATACCAAATTTATTTTTTGAAGCTTTCTGAAACTATAAACATGAAGGTTGTGATTGAAAAGCACTTTTAGAGTAAAATAAATTGGTGGGAAAAGTTTTACTCCCAATTATTCCACAAGTTTATCAAGTGAAAATATTATTTATTTTTTTTCCTCTATTTACTATTTAGATAGAGTAAAGTATACACACAACTTTACTCTCTCAACTATTAAAATAATCAAATTTATTCTAATTTTTTTTTCCCACTTTTAGAGTGTGATCAGATAGTATTATTGGCGATAATATAATGGAATAAAACAAAAACTCTGCTGTGTTGCGCTAAGTTTTACCAATCAAGTAAAATATATTTTTATCTCATTTACTCCAAAAAACAACAAAAACGATGGAATTCATTACTTTACAACAAACCACATGAAAAGTTTTTATTTTCAGTTATGCTTTTTTTCTTTCTTCAGTATTTTACTTTTTTATTTCTACCCTGTTTACGCTATTAAATACCAATCACAATCTTATTTTTCCTCCTTTTTCACCTAATTTTTTTCCTCCCATTTACTATATAATATATAATCACATTCAAAGTTTTGGTAATTCTCACTTGGAATCTTTACTGAGACCTTTTTTTGAATATACAAACTTACATAGTTTATTATATCATGATATATATGTAAATAAGACCATCTCTATCTACGTTTATTTTTATTTTTATATTTTTTAATTAAAATATTATTATTAAAGTAGATTTGCTACAATGTATATTTTATAATAAAGTTTTTCTTTTTGTAAAAAGAAAATATAAAAAATGCTATTACCATTTAAAAAAAGAAACAAAAATTAGTATTTTTTTATAATTTTAGATAGAGGAACTTTATTATAAAATATCTATATAAGAATAAATCCACCTCTATAATTGGATCACCTACACCCGGAAAATACTTGTGTTTTTTTAAATATAGTTGAGTTATCATATCTACATGAATTACAATAAAAAAGTTTGATTGATTATTCCAAATTTCCAATTAATCAACTGATTGACGTACATGTCATGATACAAAAATACAAATGAAACAGAGACCAAAACATACTACCTAATTAAGGAATACTCAAAATAGAAAAATGCCGATATTATAATTATTTAGCCTCATTTCAAATAAAACAAAATCAACTAAATTATATTTGCATGTTTGTCTGTCTATGCATGGTTGATACAATATCATATGTAATTTTTCTTTTCATCGACTTGTACACACTCAATCAATACTCTTTAAACAAAACTGGTAGAATATGTAATTACATTTCTTGTAAAGTTTACTTTTTTTTTTGGAAATTGATTAACCTTTAATTAACTTCTAACAGAAATGATCAGCAGGTAACTATATTATCTCTATATAATTAGTATAGGGTTTTAGATGTTAACAATATTTTCAGGAATCACTCGAAAATTTAGGGTCCTATAGAGCTTGATTCTAATAAGTAATTATACTCTCGTACTATGAACTATTTTTTAGTGAAAAAATGGATATATTTCAAATTTATAGTAACTTGTTATTAGATTTGCTCTGAAGTTGGATTTGTGGCAAACCTTTTGACTGATGTTCTTACTGATGTTAATGTCAATCAGCACCCAACTATAATGCCAATTTTTTTTTTTGTATTCCAGAAATTAGGCAAGTTTGCCATTAAATGCCCAGATGAACAAGTTAATAATTTAGTATCATGCATATTCCCTTTGCCGGTTAAGTGTTAAGTTTTAATATTATAGTATTCTCCTATACTCGTGACCAAAAAGAGTATTCATTCGCCTACTACAATCAAGCACCATAAATTAACCACCTTCTAAATATTATTCTTTTCAAACGTTATTTATTTTTCTTGTTCTGAATGGCGAGTGACTTACCACTAGTGATATATATAGGAAAACATAAAAAATTTGAATAGCAAAAGAACTCGTGTAAAAAGATTGCGGCTGTAATTTTCGCTATTTTGATTCAATTCACGTTAGAAATTACTATTTATAATGCTTGAATTCCCGACAAAGAGATGAAACCATTTTTTTTTACCAAAAAAAAAGATAACTCATGTATATTTAGTTAAACTGAATATTAACATTTTATTTAGTAAGATAAAGTGGCAACGTCTCCATAATAATTTAAAGATACAAATTTAAACATAGCAAGACAAATCAATCGCTAATAAAAGAATCTTGTTGAAATTACATTTTTCATTAAAAACTTCGTTGATGAAAATCACGTCGGAATAGAAACTATATATTTAGCTTGGAATATTTAATATAATATTTGTGTTTGACGAATATAAAATAATTAAAATAGTTATATTAGCAGTGCAGCAGTGGAGTTGGATTTTGTTTTGGCCAAAAAAACCTACTATGGAATCTTCAGTTCGGTATATTCAAATCAAATTAACCAAAAACAAAAATAGGAAATACAGTGTGGGTTTGATTATTTAGAAACTGCAATATAAAGATACAATTAAAGTTATTAATAGGTTAAAAAGATGAAAACTAATGATTACAATATAGTGGTAAATAATACTATAGTTTTTATTTGAAAATTTGATTTTGATTAATAAATAAGTAATAGTATTTATATTTAATTTATTTTATTAAAATAGGTTTGATTTAAATTTTGTTTTCTTTCTGTTTTGTCTATTTTAAACATTTTTTTGGTGTGTTAATAAGTTACTTATTTGAGCTAATCTCATTTACTTGATAATTTAAAATTTACTGTTATTTACGTTCAAATATTTAATTTATTTTTATTTTTATTATTAATACCTATTAAATAATATGTTTGATAAAAGAATGATCATATTATTTTATGTTTTACTAAATTTATTTTAATCATCTAAATAAAATGACTAAATTTAATTTAATCATCTAAAATAAAAAGAATATTTTTAATAAAAAATATATAATTATGATATTCCGTTTAAAACTAAATAAAATAAAATGAGATATTTTTAAAAACTAAATCAAAATAAATATAATATTAATATATTATTTAATTTTTTAAGCAAAAAAAAAATCGAGTCTAAAAACGAACTGAACATCCCCTGAATCTAGTCGTGAACATTTGGTTATTGTTCATTTCTTTTGTTCTAAAAGTCAGGATCCGTCTGGGTCTATAGAAAATTTAATTTGGTTTTGCTAGATAACAAACTAAATTCCACATTGGAGAATTGGAAAATTAGACAAAGAGTGTTTAATATGCAAAGAGAAGTGCAACTCTAATTGTACGAGGCCTTTTAAGAAGGAAATCAAAAGTAAATCTATGCGGTCAAGACAATTAGGTTCAAAGTGGACAATATCGTACTAATAAAATTAAATAGATTTGGACAAGAATATTAAAATACCCATATCAAAACAGAAGATCCTGAAAGTCGATTATGGGACACGAGGTGAATGTGATCCTTAGTTTGAAGAGAATACCGTAAGATAACAAACTAAGTCTCACATTGGAAAATTAGACAAAGAGTGTCTAATATATAAAGAAGAGTCCAACTCTAATAGTACAAGACTTTTTGGGAAAAAAACTAAAAGTAAATTTATGTGGACCAGATAATTAGGCACAAAGTGGACAATATCGTACTAATAAGATAATATAGAGTTGGAGATGAGATTTTACTATCCCAACAGGTTTCGATTCGATTATTTTGGTTTTCGATTACATTTAGGTAAAAAATTAGTACCCAACTAAAATTAGAGATAATTTGGGATCCCATTTGGTTCTAGTTTTTTGATTAATTCTAGTTAAAAATTCAGAAACTTTTTGGTTGATTAAATAACAGTTTTTTGGATAATATTTAAATTTATTTAATATTTCAAATATAATTTATTTAATTAATTATTTTTTGGTATTTCAGTTTATAAATAATATTTAAATTATTTGATTATTTAAAACTAAATATAATTAATATTTGTAAATATATAAATCTATTATAAAAATGTGGGTATCCTTTCCGTTTGGGTAATTGTAGGATGTAAACCTGAATTTTGTTCAGTTTTGATTTATGTTTTTGGGTCCGGATAAATATGCATGTGGCCTATATTAATATATTCCCATCGCAAAATTTAGCGACAACTACAAAGATATTTTGCTAATAAATATGGTTTTCATGAAACATATTGCTTATCATGAAACATAATAGATTAAATATATATGAAAATACATTTTATGTTTCTTTTTCTTTATAATAAACACTAATACCGAATTTTAATTTGTTCGCCAATTAAGGTTTGGCTAGTTGAAACGTAGCGGTTACCGTTGCGACTACCGGAGTTGTCGGATGTGGATGATTACAGATTCGAATGTTATTAAGTGTTTTGTATGACTGATAAAACGGTTCAAAATTGGTGAGTTTGCGAGATTTTTATAACTGGTTGATTAGAATATACTGCAGCGGTTTAATAATAAATTATTAATATTAACACAATATAACATTATAAAAATATCATAAACATAATATTATGATAAAATATAGCAATAATTAATATAATTTAATTTCTAAAAATATTACATTTATTTATTTCTTTGTAAATCTGAATGAAAGCTATATATATAAGAATTTGTAAAATAATTGTTTCGTTTATATATGTGTTTATATTTATATATGTTTATATATTAAGGTTAAATTATTATAGAATATATATATATATATATGTGTGTGTGTGTGTGTGTGTATATATATATTTTTATAATATTTAAACTTTAAAATTTATTTCAAATTTTAATATATTTTTCAATTTTTTTTATATTTTGCTTATTCAACCGCAAACGCTATCGGAAACTAGCTTTTATTTTTAGAGATTTGAAGCAATTTGCAGCGATTTATAGTATTTTGCGTGATTGTTGCAAAGACGGACACTTAAAGACCGACACTCGCAAAAGCTTTATTTGTGGATGGTAATAAAGAAACCAGTTAGACCCTAATTTTAACTTACACTTCATTTTTGTAAGGAAACATGCTTAGTAGTAACATACTCCCTTTGTTTCGTAATAAGTGTCATTTTAGACTTCGTCACATGAACTAAGAAAATAATTAATTTTGTATATTTCCTATATAAAAACACAGTTATCTATACACCTAACCATATTTTAACCAATAGAAAAATAGATCATAGAATAATATTAATAAATTTTACATTGAAAATCGAAAACGACACTTATTTTGTAACGAAAATTTCTCACTATAACGATACTTGTTATGAAACGGAGGGAGTATGTTTTTTTTTGCTTAATGAGCTTTCGGAAACATATTTATTTGCTCATATTAAATTATTCCACGGAGTCAAAACGGCTAAAAATCTTCTATTTAAAGACAAGTTGAAACCATTCGATGTGTATTCTATGAGTAGCAATCTCTTCCACTTCTACATTCTTCCTATTTATTTCTCCCACTCTGATAATATAAATAGGATACAACAAAAGGCGTACATAGTTCCACTCACATATCTACATTGATCAAGATCAATAAACCCGAAGATTAATAAATCTCTACCATATTACATTCATAATTATGTCTAGCCGAAGGTCACGGTCATCAAGACAAACGGGAGATTCCATGATCAGCGAAGACCAAATCAACGATCTTGTCCTCCAGCTTCATCGTCTTCTCCCCGAACTTGGTAACAACAGCAGACGCTCTGGAAAGGTACAATGATCTAGTCAGCTCTTTATTTTAATATTTTTTTGTCTTTCTTTATCTTTTTCCAATTTCCTCCGTCTAACGAAAAAATAACACTATATTTCCCTAGCATACCTACTTGTTGAAGTCAAACTAGAGCCTTTAGCTTTTTTGGACTATAGAAATGCCGGAGTTTAAATATATGTAGAATCAAGTTAGAAAGCCAATATACTATCTTTTAAACTATCAAAATGGTTTAAGCACACACACACGAAATCACGAGCATGTATATATATAATCTTCATACCGTGAAGACGTGATGACTTATAACCTTTTTCTATCTTGGTAAACTCAGTTGGAACTTTTATATTTACCTTCCAAAACTGATGCAAAACAAATAGGATAATCCATGATTTTCTATTTTTATAAAAGAGGTTATAAGGCATAAATCTGATACCATATTTTGGTTACATTTCAGGTTTCAGCATCGAAGGTATTACAAGAGACGTGCACTTACATAAGGAACTTGAACAAAGAAGTGGATGATCTTAGTGAAAGATTATCCCAACTTTTGGAATCAACTGATTCAGCTCAAGCTGCGGTTATCCGAAGTTTGCTTATGTAGTACAATGAATCAAGGAGTTCTAGTTTACAAAAAATATAATCCAAGAGTTGTTTACAAAAAATATAATCCAAGAGTTCTATTTCTATAAACTGTCTTTCTGAGTTTCAATCCCCGTCTTATTGTATTTTAAAGTGTCGATTATTCTGGCATTTTTGTTCTTTCTTCTCAATTTCTCATGTACTTCTTTTTTTTTAATTAGGGTTTTGTTTTGTCAGTTGTTGAACGAACTACGAAAGCAAATAGGTTGGATTTATGTTCACATTATTGAAGGCAAACAAGATTGTCAGACATATATATATCAGAGAAAGAAAAAGACTAAGAAAAACGAAAAAAAAAAGAAAGACTAATACGCTAGGAAAGTTTGAAACGAAGAGAAAAATTGTAAAATACAGCCTCACTAGTTAATAATCCGCCCAATGCCATGCGTGTTGTGCGAGATGAGGTTGTTAATTTCATTATGATTTTAGATAATAATACATTAGGTCTGTTTAATTTGGATATCAGTTCGATTTTAGGTTGGTTTTTCTTCGGTTTTGACTCTTACTAAAATATAACTATCATTTTAAATCTATATTTATTTTGGTTTATTCGGTTAGAATGTTTGAGATTTTTGATTTTTTCACTGATAGCCAAAAACTATTATTACTCGTTTGATTTCATGTTATATGAATTTTAGTCGGTCCTGATGTCGAACAAGTGATTTCATATTCTAATTTCCAAATGCATGAAAATCATATCTAGATAATAGTTAAAACTAATAAAAAATTTATTAAAACAAACTATTTTATTTCAATTTGGTCGATGGTAAGTATATTCCAACTTCTAAGAGATTTATCCTCACTTGTAGTGAATATTTAGTTATATAGGTATGTGTGTCAATGTGCACGTATATATGTTTGTAAGAGTATATAAAAATTGTTGATAAACATATAAATATACCATTAATTAACTTTAAAAATACATTTTGTTCAAAATTACACATGAAAGATAAATTTTCAAAATAAAATTAAGTAAAAATAAAATAGGTTTAGACATTAATGAATATTTTGTAAATTGGTTTCTATGTGGTGGAACATTTGTATAGCCCAAGGAATAATATGTACGTGAGTTTTATATTAAAAAAAAAAAAATTGTAATACACAGTGTTATGTATGCGTTCGACTGAAACGTTTTCTATGTGTAAGACGTCAACGTATTCATTTTCAATCAATGTTAAGCTGCCACGGGGTGAACATAGTGTGAACACAGTAATATCTAATGTTTCTTTGTTAATGCATGAGGGATAAAAACATAGTTTGTTAGCAATTATACAGTGACCAGGGGTGGACACGAATTGGATGTCCAGATTTTTGGAGCTATTCGTGATCTGATCCGTTTCGTTCGAATAATTAATTATCATATTTAATTCGATATTTAATTCGATCTGTAGTCATCCGAATATATGGGGGGAATTTTAGATTTTTTTTATCGGATAGCCGTTTGATTCATAAAAATAAATAAATAATCCAAAATCATATAATAATAACAATAATAATATTTTATTACTAATATAAAAAGTTATTTACTTTTAAATTTAATAACTAACATAATAATTTTAGTAAACAAAAATACAGTAAGACGCATATAAATATAATATTCTTTATGTAATTTATGTATATAGTTCTTTAAATATATGTATATTGATGTTTGCTTTACTTCGTAAAATTACGGATGTTCGAATTTTTCGGTTCGAATGTGAACGGATAATGAATCAAATCAAAATTTTCAGATATTTCATCCAACCTTACTGGTGACAAAATTCATTGTATCTATATATTAACTTTAATTCCATTAAAAATTGAAAAAGTACATCCTAAACACCTAAGAATAGGTGTCCACACACAAGATTTACTTTTACAGACTTACCTCTACCTCTACAAGTCTGCCAACTACTACTAAAAGCATCCTCTACTCTTCTTCATATCTTCAAAACCTTGTTACTAAAATCTACTCATCCAGGTTCCAAGTATGTTATATCTGGCCTATGAGAGTTGTGAGGTCTTGACAGAGGATCTAAGTGCGTCTGGACTGTTTGTTTGATTTCGAGAATCAAAGCATGAGCCGGTTTGGAAATTTGAGTGTGTACTCTTGCATTTTATTCCTTCCAAATACAGTAACTAGAGGTTTGATACACAAGCTTGATGATCAACATCACAAATTCATCTAAGGTAGGATTCCTCAGCCATCTCAATCCATCTTCAAACAAGACATGAAGATTAATATTAAGCCTGGAACAAAAGAAAGACATACCTTGGCGTTGAAGCTATAATCAAAGCATAAGCTCTGCTTTGTCTCACCCTCCACATTACACAAAATGCATTCTGAAGGTACCTGTAATCCCCAGCCTCTGATTCTATCTCTTGTACCCATGTGGTTTCTTGCGAGTACCCGAGTAATAAAGGTGTGTTTTGATATTTTTCCTTGGAACCAAACTTGACGGTACCAAACACTGATTCTCCTTGTGGGTGTAATGCCAACCAAGTGTCAGCAGTGGAGAAAGAGCTTGATGCTACTGCATTTCACGGTTTTGTAGAAGTAAGTAGCATCCATTTCAGAAGAACTTATAGGGGTTGCATCCGGTAAACAGTCACGCAAAATAGTGATGATTGTTCCTGCTACGACTCCTATTTAGCCACTATTCTCCTTCCTGCAAGGCATCAGCTACAACCGCATTCAAGTGGATTCCAGTGGTTGCTGGTCCTTTAGGACCCGTAAGATCAATCAGTGGACTGATGGAAGTCTCTTTGTCATGCCAAAACCGAGAGTAATCTCATTTCCCACTTCCAAAATCAACATAAGACGAGCAATATGCCTCAAATTGCACAAACTCTGCCAGATCCAGCTATCTGTTCTTTGTGGCTGAAGTTCCCAAAAGTTTCGTGTCCAATCAAATTTCGTTTGACTCAGGAGACCCACAATGAACCTCCTGCTGCAAAGATCAACCAAATCAATTTCAATCTCTGAACTATGTTCCACTCGTCCAACCCAACTTTTGATTCCCAACCCAATATGCCTCAAATTGCACAAACTCTTCCAGATCCAGCTATCTGTTCTTTGTGGCTGAAGTTCCCAAAAGTTTCGTCTCCAATCAAATTTCGTTTGACTCAGGAGACCCACAATGAACCTCCTGCTGCAAAGATCAACCAAATCAATTTCAATCCCTGAACTATGTTCAACTCTTCCAACCCAACTTTTGATTCTCAACCCCCCCCCTCTTCCTTGGGTGTGCAAACTGAAACCCAAGACACTTTGTCTCCTCTTGCAGCCGTTCGAGCTCCTCTCCAAAGAAATGCATTACGCATCTGCTTCAATAATTTAATGCATTCTTTTGAAATAATGAAGTTTGAAGCCCAAAAAAATATATATAGTGGAATAAATTACTGCTTGAATGAGTTGGAAACAATCTGCGAAAGACAAGTGGCGTATTGTCCAAGAATTGAATCTATACAGTTTTTTGTCCAGCAAAAGTCAAAAATTGCTCTTCTTCATTCTTTTCGAAGGCAAAGAAACTCTCAGATATCTAATAGGCAAATACCCTTGCTTAATTCCCATTCTAACTTCCATTTCCGGACATCTGACTAAGCAGCCTCAAGCGATTAACAACTCTGATTTCTCCTTACTTATCTTCAAATTTGAGACAGTTTTACACTCCTCTGAAATACCCATAATCCAAGTTAGAGACTCCTCAGGACCATAAAAAATCAAGACATCATGGGCAAAGCTGAGATGAGTAATGAGAGGGGCGTTACAAGATGGGTGTGCCTTAAACACCTTGTGTACAGCTTCTTTATCAATCATCTTAGAAAGAACATCCATTGCCATTACAAATAACAAAGAGGATATTATTCTCCATGCCTCAATCCTTTCTTCCTTTCAAAATGCTCATTCATATCACCATTGACGATCACAGAGTAAGTCGGGGTTGAGATACATTCTTTAATCCACTTAATGAACTTATCTGGCTTATCAAATGACTTGAGCAAGTTTAATAAAAAATCTTAATGCAAAATATCATATGCCTTTAAAAGATCAGTTTTAAGACAATCTCTCCTTGTCTTTCCTTCTGTATGAAAGTTTGTGACTAACACTGAAGCTAATAGCAAATTCTTACATAGGAGTCGCTTCTACACAGCCCCATTTGCTTCCTCTGCACAATATCATTAACCACTAGCTGCAGTTTCTTTTTTTAACTCTTGCAATGGCCTTGTACATCGTAGAGCATAGAGAGATATGGCTAAATAAACTGAGTTTATCAGCCTCCACGACTTTTGGTATAAGAGCAATTGGTATCTCATAGAACTCAGCATCCTATCCCAAGAAAGAACTCTTGAGCAACTTGCATTGCATCATTATCTACGACACTCCACGTCTTCCAAAAAACTTAACTGGAAATCCATGAAGCGTTGGAACTTTGCTCTTAAGCATAGAGAAACAAAAAAAAAACATTAAATCTCTTCATCTGAGGGTATCCTGATCAGCGCCGCCTTTATGTTATCTGAGCAACGAAAAAGACATATTCCTTAACTCTTCTACTGAAAAAGGTACCACTTCTCCATTGACAGAACCTAGCAAATTCTGGAAATAGAAAACCACTGTGTCTTTAATCTGAGCTTATTACTGATTCTCACACCATGACCATCTATCTTATGTCATTTTCTGCTTGATAAGCCATCACCAAATTATAGTAGAACTTGGTATTTGCGTCTCCGTATTTAAGCCACCTAACTCGAGATTTCCTGAAGTAGAAAATAATTTGTGCAGCCTTTAAGAACTATTAGAAAGTGAATGATGTGTATTATTGATATGAGGCTACACAATATATACATCATAACTAGTAGGGCTTCCACATTACATATCTACAAAATAGCCTTTCCATATATATATATATATATATATATTTTACATGCCCATTCAAGATGGAAGTACTTGAGTAACTCCAATCTTGCCATACAGTTCATGAAATCTTGATCTCAGAAGGGGTTTTGTAAGAGCATCTGCAAGCTGGTCTCTAGTGGAAACATGAGCAACACGAAGAGAACCTGACTGAACATTATTCGGATGAAATGATAATAAAGGGCTACATGTTTCATCCGAGAATGAAACAACGGGTTAGTGTATCACAGGTGCAACGAGTTAGTGTGGCACAAGTAGGTGGCACCAACGTTGTCGCAGTAAATCACAGGTGCAACATGCAAGTGTATATCGAGTTCTGATAGGAGTGAGCATAGCCAGCGTAGTTCAGAAGTCGTGTTTGCGACAGCTTGATATTCCGCTTCGGTGCTAGCGCGAGCAACTCCATTTTTTTTCTTCGCTGACCATGAAATTAGAGTGGTGCCGAGGAAGATGATATAAGCGTTTGTGCATGAACTGAGTAAGCATGAAGTGATAGAGGAGAGTTCTTACGTATCAGTATGATGTGAGATGCAGTCCCCGCAAGATAGCGTAATACTCTTTTAGCCGCTTGCCAATGGTCATTGGTTGGTTTATGCATGAACTGCGACAATTTATTCACTGCATAAACAATATCTGGGCGTGTGAAAGCCAGGTATTGCAAGCTTCCAACTACCATGCGATACTCACTCGGATTTGAGAGGGTAGTACCTGAAGAGAGAGTGAGCTTGGGGTGTGAGGCCATTGGAGTAGTCACTGGTTTGTCTTCCAGCATCTTTGTCTAGGTAAGAAGATCATGAATATATTTCCATTGCATGAGATGTCGGCCATATTGTGTACGCGTAATCTCAACACCCAAAAATAGGATAAGTTGCCTAGGTCTTTGATGGAGAAGCGTGTTGCAAGAAGATGAATAATCTGATCAACCAATGCATTGCTACTTACAGTGACGACGATGTTGTCTACATAAACCAGGATGAAGACCTGATGATCACCATTTTTTGTAGATAAAGAGTGACGTGTCGGCTACGAAATTCTGAAAACCGGCGGCAAGAAATGTGTGTTTTAGTTCCTCGTACCAGGTTCGAGGCGCTTGCTTATGACCGTAAAGCGCTTTTCTGAGACGACAAACATGATGAGGCCTATCTTGATCAACGAAACCAGGAGGCTGAGAAATATAAACTTTGTCTTGAAGTGTTCCTTGCAAGATCGTTGAAGTCGAGTTCACCGATGCACCAATCACGCCGAACGGCTTGTTCAAGTACCAACCGAACAGTAGTGGATTTAATCACCAGACTAAACATCTCTGCAAAATCAAGACCATACTTTTGATTGAAGACATGCGCCACAAGTCTTGCTTTATACCTGTCAATTTTACCAGTAGGAAGATATTTTAGTGTAAAAATCCACTTGGTATCTATGACATTTTGACCCGGTTCAGGAGGAACTAAGTCGTAAGTGTGATTTTGAGTCACTGCATTAAACTCGTCAGTGCATGCATTTCGCCATCTTAGATCTCGCAAAGCTTGGTTCACCGTGGTTGGGATTATGGGGCGGGTATTTATGGTTAAGTTGTATCGGGAGTTTGGTTTCATGATATTTTTTTGGCTCTGGTTCTCATCTGGTGATGGTTTGTGGGTGGAGGTGTTGGTGGTGTGTACGTTGAGAGGACGAAGAGGAAGTTTGGGTTTGGGAGGGAGCGGGGGAATTGTCTGGATGAGGAGTTGTGGAGGCGGGAAGTTGGTTTGAGGATGAAGATGAAGGTTGCGTACCTGTCGAATTCCTGGCAGAAGTCATCTGATCTCCACCAGCATTGCTAGGGATAGAAGACCTATGTTCTGTGTTGGGAGTTGCAGAGCTTACCGAAGATGAAGATTGCACGATAGCCTGGTGATGGTTTGTGATCGGTGGCGCTGGTGAACTAGTAGATAAGAGTGGCCGGCTAGGAACATGTATGGATATGGGATATGGGTTGATGGGAGTTTCTGGAGTTGGTGGGTCTGGGGTGGAAGATGATATGGGTTGAGGATGACGGTATGGGAAAGAATCTTCGAAAAATTGAACATGTCGAGAAATGTAGACCCAACCGTTGCAAGTTCCAAACATAGGTATGCGCTTTGTGTTAGAGAATGGCCGATAAAGACACAAGGGGAGGAGCAATCATCGAGCTTAGTCTTTGCATATGGTCTCAGCCATAGGAAGCATAAGCAGCCAAACACACAGAGCTTGAGATAGTTGGGAGGTTGACTGAAAAACTTGGCATAAGGAGAGATGTTGTTTGGTACTGGTGTGATTGTCTATTGATGAGGAAGACAGCTGTTGCAAAAGCATATGGCCAGTAAGCTTTAGGAACACTCGCTTGGCTGAGTAAAGTTAAACCAGTTTCTACAATATGACGATGCTTTCTTTTGGTGATATCGTTGTGTTCTGGAGTATGAGGCGGTGAGGTGAGGTGGGATATGTCGTTGGCACTGAGGAATGGTCTGAGGCCGAGGTATTCTCCTCTGTTATCCGAGTATAAAATCAGGATCTTGGTGTTGAACTTGTTCTCAACCAAAGCTTTGAATGTAATAAATGTCTCACAGACTTGAGATTTTTGTTTAAGTGGGTAAAACCAAGTGTATCGGGGTAGTGATCGACAAATATAAAATAATATTTGAACTGATCGGGGGAAAGAATGGGGAGGTCCAAACATCATTATAATGACATTTAAGTGGTCTGTTTGTTTGGATAGTGTTTAGGTGAAAATGAAATTTATGGGCTTTATTCATGAGACAATCAAAACAAGAAAACTGTTTTTGAACTGAATCAACAACCGGTAATGAAAACTGAGAAACAACAGACTTTAAAATAAAGGTAGATGGGTGACCAAACCGTGAATGCTAAGAAGAGATAGAGGTTTTTGGTGAGGGTGAGGCATGGTAGGAGTCGATTTGGGTTGATGGGATTGGCCACTTGTATAGTTCATTCTTAGTTTTGCCTTGGAGCAAGCGCGCCCCCGTGCTGAGATTTCCGGAAAGAATTCGACAGATACCTGATTAGTATTGATTAAACGGTAAACGGAGATGAGATTTTTATAAATATGAGGAACATATAAAACATCTCTTAAGGCTAGGGATTTAGAGGGAGTAGAGATTTGGAGGGAGTAGGGAGTATTAATGAACCAGTGTGCGAGATCGCAAGACCGCTACCATCAGCTATGGGACCTCCTCGCCACTGTTGTATGGTTGGTGTAGTGAGAGATTGTTGAGGTCACTTGTGAGATGATGAGTGGCGCCGCTGTTCATGATCCAGTTGCTTGCATTGTAAGGCGCTGCTGCAAGATGCGCATGAGGCTGTCATGGAGATGGAGTGTAACCTGTTCTAGGAGAGGAACTCTGATGTTGTAGTTGAGAGCATGTCCTTGCACTGTGACCATAGACACCACATATCTGGCACCGCCCTTGATAGCCACGAGAGCCACCTGAACGATTGTCTTGTCTTGGAGTGAAACTCTGTTGCTGCCATGTTTGAGCTTGACGGTTACCTTGACGATAATTTCTTCCATAGCGGTTTTGGTCCCTGAAATTGTTGATCGGTTTGTTTCCGGTATGGGTTGCTGCATTCGCCGTAATAGGAGTAACGACTGGATTGTAGCGATGGTTTAAAGCTTTACTTCATGATCAAGCAAACACTTATGGACTTCGGTTAGAGATGGAGGAGTATCGCGACTTTTAATCTGACCTATGACGGTTTTATATTCCTCCGGGAGGCCGTCGATGACGTACTCGATTTGATCTTCATGATCAAGAGGCTTTCCAAGTAAAGCGATCTGATCAAAGCGAGTAGTCAAACCTTGAAAAAAATCATCGATGGTCTTGTTGTCCTTCTTCCAATATTTCAATTGATGCTTCAATTGTTTGAAGTGAGCGCGACTTGGTTTGGCATAAGCGTCGAAGAGTATGGTCCAGATCTCTGCTGCAGTGGTAGAAGTGGACAGAATCGGCTGCAGGGATGTCGAGAGAGCTCCTAATAGGGCAGATAAGAGCAGCCGGTCTTGGCGTTTCCACTGAGTGTACGCCGGGTTGGTGGCGATGGTGCCTTCATTGGTAAGAGTCGGTGTGGAGCAAAAACAAATCCATCAATATACCCCGCAAGGTCCTATCCATCGAAGAGAGCATGGGCTTGACGACTCCCCCTCACAAAATTGGTGGAGGTAAGCTTGGTGACATTCGTCATGTTGATGTTGATAATGGTTTGAGTATCAGAGATGTTGATAGTCTCAATGATGTTGTTCGGAGATGTTGACATGATTATGAAAAGGGAGATTTGAATCGAAGAAGAAGAAGAGTAGGGGTGGAAAGATGGCGGCCATAAAATTTAGGGATCTTAAGCTTTTGAATGATGTGTACTATTGATATGAGGCTACACAATATATACATCATAACTAGTGGGGCTTCCACATTACAGATCTACAAAATACTCTTTCCATACATATATTCTACAAGAACTTCCATTTCTTTTCACCACAAATTCTTCGCGGAATAAAAAAAAATTCGACGATATAAGAAGGCCTTTCTGCAAAATCTTAACATTCATCATTGTATCTTTTGCTTTCGGCTGAATATTTGCAAACCCCACTCTATTGATTTCTATTCAAGCTTCTTTAACCGATTTCAGTCTCTGCTTCAAAGTGAACATCTTTGATCCCGTAAAGATTCTTTCACTCCATGCTGTTTGCACACTTTCCAAAAGCCTTGGATGGGTAGAGAGAAAGGTAAAATATTTAAAGTTTGTTTTCTTTATCTTTGGCTTAACCGCAAAATCCACAACACAAGGTACATGGCCTGAGTCCCTTGGCGCTTCAAACATTTCCACAACATCAGGAAACCTCTTCCTCTAAGTATCATTACCCAAAACTCTATCTAGTTTCTGACGATAGGATCCTTGGCTCTCTCATTCGGCCAAGAAAAGAACACTCTTCTAGTTTCCAAATTATTCAGTTCACAGTCTAGTAAGCATTGCTGAAATTCCCTAATCACACTCACCAGCAGCGGGTAAGAAACAAAGGAGAAATGCTCTGACGCAACTTAAATTTGATTGAAGTCTCCTATAACAAGAAGAAGGAGGGGTTTCCTTGATCAAACTACGTCTAGATACTCCTCCTTTGCATCTTTGTATTATAGTCATGTACAAATACCATTGTGTAAGACAAGCTTATATTCAACTCAAACACCCCACACACTATCATTTGATCTGAATTACTGTAAATTACCATCGATAATGATGGCTCCCATACGATCCAAGTACATCTTCCCTCTCACCTTGAGTAATTTGTTTTATACCTCCAACTTGGAGCCACTGCCTCTATCACTACATTGACGTTTTACTCTCTAACATGTGTCTAAAGAAAAGCCCCAACATATAGACGACTTCCTCGAACCCAATTTTTACCAGGGGGAGAAAAAAACGGCACAGTGATCCACTTGCCAGTATTCTACCTGTAGAACCCACTCTTTGGATTGAACGTTTGGGACAAAGATCAGACTTGAGGTCACCGAAACAATTCTTATGGTGACATTTCCAAATTTTCCCTATACTAGATTGAGATATGCAAAAATCTTCCATGCTGAAGGACGAGTACCATGGAAATGAGCCATAGTATGGTCTTTCCAAAGATTAGTAGTCTTTAGTAAAACAGACTTAGCCGCTTGAACCACCGGAGTTCCATCTTCGATAAAAAGAAGGCTTAGAGATCTTTCTTAAGTTTCTGAGTGAGGACTTGAATCTTTCGGTGTAGGAGGGAACCGAGGCAGCTGGAATCAATCCATGGACTAAGGGAGATTGAAGCTTCTAGTCTAAAACCGAGTTGGAAAAGCTGGCTTCTTTAGCGAAAAAAAAAAAGATTTTTTATCGGAAGACTTCGGAGGAAGTTCGCCTAAGGAAGCCATGGATTTAGAAAATGGAGGCCTGGTGGAAGATTCTCGACCAGCGACATGAGGTCAGTGAAGGACGTGATTCGAAAGAAAACTTAATCGCTAGTTTCATTGCAAGAAAGAGAAAAAAAACATATATATATATATATATCGTCGCAAAGGAGAGAAAAACTATTTAACATGCATGTAGTAGCTATTCATATATATATTTGATCTAAATAGCTAATACATGCATGTTAATTTTTTTAGCTCTATGTTTCTTTCTCATCATAACATTCTCATTGTGAGGTCTTATCCTGAGCAACTCATATAATGCGGTACATGTTGATTCAACGATTGAGAAATTTAGCCAGAGATAGAATACTGGTTCACATCACCAAATATGTCGGACAATAGGTACATTCACTTGTACCCAAACCACTTTTGCTTTTGTTTTTACATTAACTACAACGTTTGTGTCAAAAAATAAAATAAATAATACGTTTGTTTTTTTTTGCTGTCACAGTCACTTGAAAGATCAAGATGAATAAATATCACGGCATGCCTATAATGCTTGGCAAATTTTGGAGATCTCCTTTTAGATTGCGGAGTCAGTGTATAAAGAACATGGACAAGCTCTGCGTTTTTTTTTATCAGATCTGTAGATTGTGTTTTAAAATGGAAGACTCAAGCTGATAATTCTTGTTTACTAACCACTGCAACTGAATCAAAGTGATCATCTTTTTTTCAGCTACTGATACTAGGAGGCAATATGGAAGGGCCCTTACATACAATCTTCATGGATTCAGTTACTCAGTGGAGTGGATTCATCTGGTGAAAATTTTGGAGGATGGATCGAGAGATTGGACGACTTCGTTTCTCATTCGATACATCTTTCAAGCGGCAAATGAATGCCGGGCATTTGCTGTGCACAGAGATTTAAGATACGCAACAAATAAGAGTATAAATATTAGTTTTAAATCACAAACAAGCGTATAATTTACATTGTAATCACGTACAAACAATTCAAATAAATAAACAAACCTGTGATTTGTTTTCCATATAAGAATACACCAAAAGCCAGAAAAACACGTAGAACGTGGGTGTGTTTATGCTAGATTTTCATTTCACAATGAAGAACGTTGGGAAGCAAAGGAACCGCTTCTACTAAAACGTCTGGAAGTAGTGGAGCCGACAAACTCAGGATCAATCACAATCCCCTGAAGTTGTTGTCTCCGTCCTCTCCGTCCCAACAAGCTTACTCCGCCATGTCCTGATGCCACCGGATCTGTCGCAGGAACATTTTCAGGTACTGGCATCTCCGTGGAATGTCCTGAGATGCACAATGATCCCGACTCGTCTTGTTGCCAATAGACTTCTACCATGACTCCACGTGGATTCTCTGCATTTTCGGTTCCTGGTATACCGACAAATCTTGCCCCAACAGGTATCTGTAGATTGGATAGGATCAGCTCTGGCGTTATAAGTCTCTATGTATTAACAAGAAGTTACTTTACCTCGAGGGATGAGCCAGATGTTAGTTCGAGAGTGACCATTGTACCATCAACAGCAGCGCTTTCGAGTTCAGCTTTTCTTGCTATGTTCAAGAAGACTTCTTCAAGAGTTGCGAGACCAAGTTGGATGTCTGAGATCCCAAACTCGGTTTCTCTGTCTTGCAGCTCAGCGAAAAATCTCTGTATCATTATAGAAGAAAAGCAAATGAGTTTTAAAATCACTTCCATGGTAGGTAGTAATTATATCTATATAATGCTTACAGTCAAAAGATTCTCTTTGTCGTGCGGTATAACAAAAGTCATGAAGGCTTTGGTTTCTTCTACTGGTTTGACATTGAGATGCTGCAAGAAAATAATCACAACAGCTCAGAGATGGTTAGACTAAGTTAACCGCATTGTAAAACAAACTCACATCTTTGAAGAATTTCTTCACTGGCTCGCGTGAATCTGCACCACCAGCTTCACCATTGTGGTTATTACCATTGCTTTCTTGGTTGTTGCTTTCAGTGAAGCTAATGTTAGCAATGAAACCTGTGCCAAAGCGAGATTTTAACCTGATAGAGGTACCAATGCAGCGGAGCCTACCCTTAGCCATTATCCCTATTCGATCACTTAAAATATCAGCTTCCTCCATCGAATGCGTCGTCAGTATAATGGCGCGGCCTTTCTTGGTTTCCTGTATGATATCCCACACGTGTCTTCTTGTGATCGGGTCCATGCCTGTAGTCTGCAATCAATGTATGACAAAAAAGGAAGTTCAACTTAGATAAATAATATACATCAAAGAACAAATGTTACATATAATGTAGATAGGAATGTTGAAAGTATCAAACCGGCTCGTCTAGGAAGACTAGTTTGGGATCACCAATGAGTGAAACTGCAACACTGAGTCGGCGTTTCATTCCTCCACTGTAACTTCCTGCCCTAATTTTCCCTGCTTCTGTCAGTTTTACCTCCGCAAGTGACTTCTCAACCATCTGCATAACCGTGAAGAAAGCATTTTAAGAAACAAAAGAGGTGAAGTATTTGTTTTTATTTGAAGCTGAAATTAGATCCCATCTATTTCTTAGTGGAAACTGTCAATTTGAGTGACATACCGGATTGATCGATGCAGGTGGTAACCCTTTAATACTAGCAAAGAGGCGGAGATGTTCTTCACCAGACAAAGCATCCCATAGTATATCAAACTGTGGAAGCAATAATAAAATGCCATAAGCGTATCAAAACAATCCAAAGTATATCTTTCTAGGGACACAGCACCCCCAAATTTTATTATTTTAAGCAGATAGCAACAAAAAAAACATAATTCCCAACCTGAGGACAAACTCCAATCATTTTACGGATATTGGACATACCAACAGAGCTTCTTATTGAATTCCCATAGATTAGTGCTGTTTAAACCAACAATAGAGGTTTTAGTAATGGTGTAATGCTTAAAAGATTAGCTTCTACAAAACAAGAAAAAACAAGAAAGAATGAAAGGTTCTTACCATCACCACCAGTAACTGGGTTTATGCCTGTCAAACAATTGATAGTAGTTGTCTTCCCTGCGCCATTGGGTCCAAGAAGACAGAACAGTTGATCTTTGGCAATATTCATCCACAACCCCTGATTATATTTATATTCCAAGAATTAGTCAAGTAAGAAGCTGAAACACATATCATGGGAGACTCTCCCATCCTATAATGGAATCGACCAAAGTACCTTCAGAGCATGATAAGCAGGCGTTTTCTTGCATTTGCAGCATCCAAATTTCGTTGTCCCAGGGTAAGTCTTTGCAAGACCACGTATTTGAACAGCAATGTTCGGATCCACTACGCCCTCCATTGAATGTTGTTTAACTAAAGTCTCCTCTTCAAGGACATCTTCATCATCTGGGTTAATATGATCCACAGGTGGGACTGAACCAGTACAGCTACAAATTCCCCCTTCTGCTCAGATTAGAAACGTTTAAATTAGCTTATTTTTTTCTAACACCAAAACTATTAATGAACATAGAAAACAAAACAAGAGGAGAAAGTACCTTCCACTCGGTTGCCACCCTTACCGGTCCAGTAACCAGGTTTCAGAAAGTAAAAGACAGATTTTCTAACACCGGACGCGTTAGGAACAATATTGTCAAAGTAGAGAGCCAGAACAAACCACAAAAAGAATGTCCCAAGTAACCACAAGTAGATATCATTCTGCCAAAAAACCAAATAAGTAAAGGTGGGAGAACAATAGAACACAGTTATTAAATGGACTTTATTGTAAAAGTTGACGTACAATTGTAATAACACAATCAGTGTCATCGTTGGGTCCGCATACTGCTCTCTTGCTCCAACTAATACCAGGATCTTGAGGAGTTGAAGTTGCATCAGAGAGCATCTTTAGACCCTGAGAAAATGTATTCGGTGGGAACAGTGACCAAAGCGTCCTAATCGTGCGAGAATACTTCTTGGCATAGGGAAAGCCACTTGATGCTCCAAGCTGCAGATACATTAACGATTAGTAACAATTAGTAATTCGAAGAAACATTTTCAGCTATTTGTTTGGCCATCAGAACCCCACCTGTGTCACAAAGCCAACTAGAAACACAAAGAAGCCAACAGTTGTTGCTGAAGATGATTTGCTGATAAATGCTGATAACATGAATGCTACTCCAATCTAGCATCACACATAATAGAGATAAAAATAACAAAAAAGAAACACACAAATCCTTCAATCTGTATTATAAAAAGTTGTTCTTAAATTTTACCATATTTAACTGGAAAAGCATGAAAAGTAGGAAGACAACAGGGAAGCTGTTCTTCAAGAAAAAGTCGAACTGAAACATCATTCCAAACAGAACTACCAAGAGAGCTGAGATTGTCGTAAGAATTCCTTCCCACGTAAGCCATGACAGCCAATAAGCAGTGTCAAAAACACCCATCATCGTCATTGCCTGTTGCAAAACAAGGAAATAAACAATAAACGTACTATATATTATAGACACTGAGTAACAGTCTAGGTAGTAACTATATCATACCTGGCGAAGTTTGAGCTCTTTCTCAGTGATCAAAGAACTGATTTGAAGAACAAAACCAAACATGGCAATGGCAAGGAAAAAAGTCGGTCCAATTGTGTCCAACGCAACAACAGCTTCGATGGTTGGATGCGGAAACTCCTTAAACCCAACAACCCAGTTAAACTTCGGGTCTGCAAAAAAAAAAAAAACACGTATATATCACATTCAAATACTAGTTCACAGTAATCAGAAGCACATAGATTAAACAAGAAGCTAATATATGCATCACACCTCCTATTAAGGACCTGGCGATCTCACGCTCAGCAGCAACCTGAAGAGGAATCTGGAACTTAAAGGTGGGATCTTCGAACCTTCCTCGATTCATCTCAGGAGTTGAGTTTGTTTGAATACCATAGCTCATCACTGTAGCATTTCTATCCATGAAGTGCAAAGCTCCTGGAGTTTGCAATGGATTCGCCATGAGCCACTCATCTACCTCCTTAGGAGTCTTGAATTGTAGCACCTGAATCAGACCGCATAACACACAAATGGTCAACGCGCACATTTGGATTCCACTTTCTTACACAACACGTAAAGGTTCTATCACATGGCCAATCGAATTTAAGATTCTATCTAAAACAATTTTGATTTATGACAATAGAGTTAGATTCAACGGGCTCGAATCAATTTCATCTCACTATGCACAAGATCAAACACTAGTTACCTGATAATGAAATTTCGGTTAGCTCGGTTAGATTCTGTAGGTTTTCTAAGAAATCGGTTTTTGGTTGGGCAAAGATTACTTCGGTTTTTTTTTTTAAATATATCCAAACCATTCCCGAAAACCCGAACCTAACAAATCAAATTTTAAACTAAAATAGCTGAACTAAATCCTCGAAATTAACCAAATTAATTTGAAATTTTAACAAAATTAAACCAAAACTTTTGGTAGGATTTTCAAAACCGAACACCAAACCGAACTTTATTTCGGTTCTTCAGTAAGATTTATGTTGAACCTAACGAACCAAAAACTGAACTAACCGAACTCAAATGCCTAGGCACAATATAACACAACACAGACCTTGTCTTCTGGGATCGGTCTCCCCGGATTGTTGGCCCTAATCGCGTTGACAATGTCTCTCGCCCTCGGCGAATTGTTTCCGCTCCATACGAAGTCGTAACAGGGAAGATTCACGAAGAACTTATCCTCACAAGGCGGAATCGGCGGAGAGATCAGCGCCGCGGGATCGGTGACGGTCTTGAGAGCCGTGGAGGAAGCGAAGCTCTTCTCCATAGCCTCCTGGATACAGAAGATGAGGAGGATGAAGAAGAAGGAAGCGAAGAGCTGAAGGAACGTGGCGCGCTTGCTCCGCCATGAGAGAAGAAGGTTTTTACGGAACAGGGCCGTGTACTGCTGCCAGAGAAGAGGCAAACCTCTCTGCAACGTCATAACCGCCGTTTCTCTCTCTCTCTCTCTCTCTCTCTTCCTGGGCCCTCCTCTTTTCTCTTCCTTCAACTGTGTGATCCGATTTTAATTTGATGACGAATATAAGGGTAGACGAAAGTTTTTTTTTATTTGTACTCTTGGAGTGTTTGAAAACTACGAATTTGCTACTCAGATTTTGCCTAGGAAACTTCCTCGCACTAGATAACTTCCGCACAATTAGGTCTGGGACGGATCGGATATCCGAGTTTTTGGAGGTATTTGTGATTTGTTTCGAATGCTATGAATATCTAATTTTTCGATTTGCTTTGCT
>JABAYD010021098.1:0-10269 GCA_014822095.1 Diplotaxis tenuifolia
ATTGCTAATGCTCTGTGCCAACAGATTTACCTCAAGCTTTCTGAGTGACAAAAAAAAAGTTCATGTCACACCTTATAGTGGATACAAACTGACAACCACTCAGACTTTGGACTACTTAGCCCTTTCTGCCGCCAATTCCGAAAAATCTTTTAAATGACACTAATACGTGTGAAGAAGTTATCATTGCCATTGTCGACACTGGTACATCTGCTTATTTGTACATACATGTCATGTTGCTTCTGGTTCCTCTATTTTAGCTCCCAATCAATAAAAAATTGTTCTGATATTCTAGGAATGAGTGGCCAGGATCTGAGGTCTTTAACAATAATGAGATCGGACCAGTGCCAATACGCTGGGAAGGAAGTTGTGAATCACTACAGGATTTCAACACCTGTCACTGCAAACATTTATAATTAGGTTTCTTGCAGAGAAAGACAGCTTCTATACTTCATGAAGTCAAATTTGTAACAAAGTAAAGAGTTCTAAATTTGATTTAATGTAAACAAATCATATTTTTTACTTCAGCTGCATTGAATCTCCATCGCAACAACCTGACAACATAGAGAAGTTAAGATTTAAACCCAACAAACAAATCCATTAACAAACTGCTGAGAAATAACATGGTAAACTGAAAAAAACAAGATCTGTGTAACTACACCACTTACATTATAAATTGTAAACCACGTGAGAAATATAAAACTGTCTACCATTACACAAACAAATGTTACAAATCGTGTGGTGTTCAAGTTAAATACAATTCTAAACTATATATATATATATATATATATATATATTGATAACCATCCAGTAACAACCAAACATATAGATCACATTGATTTTAAGGTTTAGATGCTTTATAATAGAAGGGTTAATACATCTTTTTAAAAATCTAAAATATTTTATAATACACCATTTTTGAGTATTGGTAATTTGAAAAATATTATTGTTTTGATTGACCACTTCCAAAACATAAGATCAATTATTACAAAGTCTTGGCAAAACAACAAAACCTAAAACCTAAAGTTACAAAATACCTTTATGTGAAAATTAATAAAGTTTCATGCATATATTGAAAATACACTTACAATTCGATTTCTCTTGACATCATAATCATTGATGTAGAAATTAAACATAAAATAAATATTCATTAATTTTGATAAATGTTATTGATGACACTAAAATTTGATAAAGTACTTAAATACATATTAATATATAAACTGTGTATTAATATATAAATTAACACTGTCCAAAAAAAACTATAATAACTTCAACAGAGATATATGATTTCTATTTTAGTATTATATAGTGTGTAACTCTTTAAATCTATTTCTTAGATATTTTTATTACTTCAACCCGTTTTAATGGTAGATAATAATTTATTTAGATGAAAGTAATTTTTAAAATAAATAGGTTAATTTACCAATTTAACATAATTTGTCATATTTAATTTATATAATACTTATATTTTAATGTAACATAAACTATTAAATTTTATAAAATATAATATATATTATTTTTGTTTTATAATAAAACTTAATCAATATTAAATTTAAAATAATGTTTAATGCTATTTATCAAAAATATTTAAAATTTTATTAGGAGTTTGTTAGATATTTCTTAATAGATTTTCTATAACTAAAAAAAATCAAATTTATATTTAGAACTAATTTATTATTAATATTTCTATTGAATATTATGTCATATTGTGTAACTAATGAAACAGATTTACTAAGACTTTTGTACAGCAGATAAAAGCAATGATTCTATTTTAATAAAAATCAGGTTCCCTGTTTTCGTTTGGAACCTTGCTGTAGTGAAATCGTGTTAGGGATTGGCAAATAAAAAAATGATGATGGTCACAGAGAGATTTGCCCTTTTGAGCAAGTATAGATGTATGAATTTGAGCCTGGAAAGCGATAGTTTCAAATGGTATAATATTGAATTGGCCAACCGTAAATAATACTTTTTGGAATTAAGAGAAAAATCCTTGCTTCGTTTGCACTGAGTAGAGAGTTAGTTTGTCTCATAAGAGATCCCGAAGAATACACCAGTTCCTGAGATTGTTCCAATGACAGCTTTGTGATACTCTTTACCATAAGCTTTACAAAAAGTTGAATCACTTGAAATATTAAGGAAGAAAAATTAAGTAAGGGAAGATTCAATGCTGTAAAAATTATCAGCTGTAGTCACCATTTGGATTTGTTTTAGACGACATATCCTCAGATTTTGGCCTTACTGAACAGTTTGTACATCATAAAGATCAGTTGGATTTATTAAACAAAGATGATACTAAAAAGCCGTCAACAAAAAAAAAACAAGTTGCAAGCAAGTGTTGAGATCGACAGAGGACAAAATGACTTAAAACTGTACGAATCTTACAAATAATACTAGGCATGATACAATTTTTATAAAAAAAATGAACAGGTGAGTAGCTTGATTTTGTAAACGATCAAGTAATCTCTGGAACTACACAGTATCAAAAATTACTGTGAATTTAACTAAGGTGTGTTAGTCTTGGACAATGCTTCAGTTAGACCGTCCTATAACAACAACGGAGAAAGACAACATAACAGAATATTTTGCTAGAGAAAAACAAGTAGCTATGGATTATGGACTATGGATTCAACTCTGATAAAAAAAAGTCAAACATGTCTCTTTCCACCGAAGGACAACGATTTTGTTGTACAAGGAAGACAAGTGTATTACGATTTAGTTGGTTTGTTTTCATTTAGTTTGGCGTGCTTCTCGGTTTTTTCTACAAATTACAGTGCACCATCAATGTTTCTTGAACAACAGAAGATTCACAATATAGAAACATATGTAAATAGATCACAAGTGTATAGTAAATAGCATCTAACATGAGATTCACAAAGTAGCTTTCTATAGTTTTGAATCAGAGTTATATATCTCTAAACATAAGCCAAAATAAAAAAAATATATATATAAACATAAATTGTTCTTTCTGTAATTATTGTATAGTTAATTCAGAAAATAAATATTAAAACTTATTTCTTCACTAAAAGCTTCCAAAATAAAATGTATTTCATGTTTATATGACAAAATTTAAATATTAGTGAATTTGTGTAGGAGGTTTTTTATGGGTGCATATACAAAATACATAAGTATATATGTCTATAATACTAAAATAAATATTTGTAAAAACATGATCTGTCCAAATAATATAAACAAAATATATTTCATTTTTCTCGCAATTATGAAGCATCACTTTGATTATATTAGTCAATTTTTGCTCTATATTATTTGGTCTAAGATTATAAAGCATACATTGCTCTAATATTAAAGTATATTACATCACTTTAATTCAACCCAAAAATATTTATTAAAAATAACTGTATGTTCTCAGATTTTTTTCGTTCTTTATTTACTTATTTATAATATCATTTTATAATGATTTTAAATGTTTCATAAATTAATTAAAAAAATTATATAAAATAGTTTTATTATAATTTCCCACCCGTAGGGCGGGCCGACCCTAGTTTTCCATATAAATAGATTCCTCATTCATTTAATCTAATCTAAAAATGGTTCCTGATCTTATGGTAAGGGCTGCTGTGTTGATGTAAGATGTCTGTCTTGAATTAGTCGTTGAAGTAGTTGCTGAAGTTCGTCGTGTTTAGTGGTGAAGACTATGAGGAGTTAAGAGCAAGATTATTGCTAGTTTCTAGCATTGCTAGTCTTAAATAAGAAACTTTCGGTTGGGTTTCCCGTAAATCTAGAACCCCATAATTATATACACATATATAACATATACATACACACATATATATTTTAAGAAACCCAATGCTAGAAACTAGCAATAATCTTGCTCTAAGATGCTAAGCTGAGTATGGTCTAAGGGTAGATGCAATTATAATTTGGAGACAGCAATGAGTGGTTGAACTAAAGTTTAAGTAGTTGTTAATTTGGGTTTAAGGATTCTCAAAATCGTACTAGGAGTTTCTGACAAGGAAATAAAAATCTCCAGATGGAGATTTGAGGTTTCGAATGGCAGAAAAATAAAAGATTGAAAATTTAAAAGCGGAAATAGTTTTTTTAGACCAAAAAATGGTAAATATGTCCCATTAGACTAATTTATATTTTGTACCATTTTTTATTTCATACCCTTTATTATTTTCGAAAATAATTCATATAAATAGTTTTATGAACAATTTTTTTACAAAAAAATATATCTAGTGATAAAATACCTATATC
This sequence comes from Diplotaxis tenuifolia, assembly GCA_014822095.1. NCBI lineage: Eukaryota > Viridiplantae > Streptophyta > Magnoliopsida > Brassicales > Brassicaceae > Diplotaxis > Diplotaxis tenuifolia. The sequence goes on from JABAYD010021098.1 coordinate 4,213, forward strand.
AATTTGGTCGTATTCTTTTCCAGATTTAAAAATCTTGCATTTTCAGTGTCTGTGAATTTTTTTCAGAATTTTTTAATAACTTTAATTATTATTAAATTGTAATATTTATTTTCTTTTTAACTATAATTATGAAATTATAATTGAAATTAAGGGTATTATTGCCATTTAAAAAAATAGCCTAACAAAACATAAAACATCAGAGATTAACCTAAAGGTACATACTTACTATTTTTTTGGTTTAAAAAAACTATTTCTCCAATTTAAAAAGGATCCTTATCATGCGTTTAAAGGTTTGTCGATAGCGTATAAGAAGTTTGAAGTTATTTCGCTTCCTTTGGTGTCTCTGGTGAAATCTATTTTTTAAGTAACCATATCAGGATTCGAAGCAGTAGATTGGGTAAGGATTGGTAGCCTCACAATGTACGACTGTTTTCATACCACTGATACTACTGTATCCAAGTAATAAAAATGGTGCAATATAGTTATAGAGTGTAGTAATAGATGTCTCAGTTGGAGGGATATACAATCACGTTGTAAATGGCTATATTACACTGTGATTTTCAAGATTATATGTGGCAGCGGCACAGAAACAATAAGTTGGATAGTCATACACCTATTACATATGTGAGAGTGAGAATATATATGTAACAAAAAATCAAAAATTGTATGATTATATTTGGGAATACAGATCATATATTTTATACATTTACTAATTAGATTTATTTGCTAGATCATAGCATCAGCTGACAGTGGAATGGCTAGATATATTACTGTGAATGTGTGTTCAAATTCCAAATTTCGCAGTAATTTTGGTACCATTGGAACAAGTCTTCGTTATGATTATATAATGCGATTTTTCAAATTTAAAAAAAAAGTCATAATAAATTATCTATTATCATAACTTCTTTTGGAAATACTAATTATCTATTATCATAACTTCCTTTTATACATGTCAAACTAGCGCTAACCGACATGTTAATAGTGGATTTTAAGATTTTTATCAAGTTTTATCGGATTTTCAAACAACATTGATTTACTTTAATCTGAATCGTAGTATATATGGGGCACCATACTTAGTGGCTCACTTGTAGATCTCGGTTAGGTATAAAACACACTGGTCAACACAATTGTAAATATATTAAGTTACAAAATTTTAAAACGCATAATTTTACAATTACAAAATCTTTGTTTCTTATAAATAAAACTTTAAAAAGAAAATATATAATGCTCTTGGATTTTTATATAAAAATAAAATAAAATGCAACATATCCTACTTTTTCTGAAAGGAGGTCTAGTTTCATATTCTTAGCAAACCTCTTTAATTTTCTTGTAAAAATTGGTTAGAAAATAATATAATTTACTAGGTGTCATATTCAACTTTCCTTTTGAAGTATATCTTTCTTGAAATATTCTAGTGTCATATTCTAATGTCATATTCTAGTTTCCTCTTGAAATAATCTAGTGTCATATTCTAGTTTCCTTTTGAAATAGATTCTGCTTTTTTTCCAATAGAGGTTCAGATTTCAAGATAATCAGGTTCAATTAGATATTTATTAGTTAAATATTATTTTATTAAGTGTTTTACGTACGGTCATTATAACTATAAAAATATTAAAAATTAAATATACTATCAATTCAAATATAATTAAAAATATATATTCTTCCTATATTCAAATTATTTAATAAAAAATAAATAATAAACTTTTTATATGTATACATGTACGGTAATATCAATATTTTTTTATCATGTAAAATAAACTGAAAAATACTAATGCTTTTGAAATATTTAATAATACATTAAATATTGAAATATTTTAATATGATAATTTTTTTAATATAATAATTATCTTTTCTTGTGTAAAATAAATATGAAAACATTATTTATACAACATATATAGGGATTTATCTTTTATAATTTCAAACTATTTCAAAACTGTAAAATATAATTTTGAATAACACAACATAAGATATTTTTATACAATGATAATTTTTATCAAATAAATATTTTTTTCAATTCATGGTTAAATTATATATTAAAAATATAATTATTCATTAACGTTAATAAAGATTTTACAACATAATTTAAATGATTTATTGATAATGGTAATTATGGAATCAATAGAATTTTTTTTAATTTATGGTTAGTTACATATTAATCTGATTTTATTTTATGGTTAATTAATATAAATTATTTTTAAATAATGATAATCATTTAATCAAAGAAATTTGTTTCTTATTTATGGTTAATTATATATTAATTCATTAATAGTTTATATTTAATAATATATTAATAAATCTAATTATTTATTAAGTGTATTAATGAATCATTTGTTAAATTTGTAAGAACATGAAAAATAGAAAAATATCTAAAATCATAGAAAGTATGACAACTGCAGAAATTTATATAAATTAATTAAATTCGACAATGTCACGTTCACTATTTGCCCAGGCCCTTTAACCAAAGCCCAATGAGTAACAGAATAAATAAGGGTCGCCAGAGAGTTTCAGACAACATTAGGCGCATTTTAGCTAAACGAACAACATAGAACGAAACGGGAGCACCTGGCACAAACCTCCTCGTGTGGTCTCACGCGCCGCCGCAATACTCTTCCGTCGCAGCCGGCATTGCCTCAAGAGCCGTTCTCGTTCGTTTTTCACCGGCCACAGTTCTCTATTAACCATCCAAAACTCTCGACTTCTCCTCTCTACCAGCTTTCACTAAACCCTAGCCCTCTCAACATTTCGTAAGTTCCTGTCAATTTTTTAGCGTTTGTCTTATTTTTAGGGTTTCGTTTTGCGTTTGTGGCCGTTACATGAGTTATTCAACAAGTGGCAGTCCCAACCCCCCTTAGCGCGTTTAGTTTCTGCGTTTTCGTGATATTCGCGTTTTGATCTTTACTCAGATGTCTAGTTTGCTTTGTAATGATCTGCTTAGGTCTGTCTTTTAGTTTAAACTGTTCTTCATTTTCTCTCTTAGATCAACCAATCTAGTCATCACTAACAGTTCCTCTTCCTTGTTGTTGCAGAAACTATGGCACCAAATCCGCATGTCAAAAAAGCATATAAAGCAATGAAGGATCTTGGAATAGAGGAGGCGCAGACAAAGCGCGTCTTGAAAAACCTACTCATACTTTACGACAAAAACTGGGAGTTAATAGCCGACGACAACTACAGGGCACTCGCTGATGCTATCTTCGATGGCCAAGAGACTCAGGTGTCACATTTGATTCACTGAATCTTTCTTTTCTCTACTTATATCATTTTCGTTTGTTCTCACCTTATTATAAATAACACATGAAAGGCCACTGAAGAGAAAAAAGGAAAGAAAAAGAAAAAGGCCGACCAAGCTGAAGGAGGCAGCGTATGTTCTTCCTTCTATTAGTCTAAAGACTTTATTTTTATTTTTTTTTATATATTTGTATTTCTTATCATTGTTGATCAAATCTTTCAGGCTGCAGAAGTTGACAGAGGAAAGAGGAAGGCGCATGAGGTATGCGAACTGAATATGGCAGAGGACGATGAAGATGAATTGGATGAGCCTGAACGCCCTTTAAAGAGGCTGCGTCGCAGAGGTGCAGCAGTCTCTACTTCAGCTTTGAACAGTCCCAGTACAACTCATGACCAAGAAATGACGCCTGTCTCATTGCCATTTCATCCTCTACCAGCTCAAAATGACCGTGCTGCAGATGCGCTCATGATGCCAAAAGACGAACCCTTTACAGATATTCCGTTCACTTCTGCTCATCAAGGTAATTCTTGATAAATAGGACTAACCAAATCTTCTTTTCATTGCTTATTTGTTGTGATCAAGTGTTGAAGCTACTTAGTTCAAAACTGAGACGTGTCTTCCTTTAGCTTCTTTAGAAAATGGGAACTCTTCAGCTCCCATAGCTGAGATGGAGGAAACAGATAGACATCTGGAACAGCGAGTAGCTACTCATAACATTCCTACTACGGTTGAGAGATCTAGTGAGCACAAGCTGGCTACAACCCCAGAAGGATCTTCAACATATGAATTAGCTTCTTCTGCAGCTGGTGAAGTGAAGATTAATCTGAACTTTGCTGGATCCAGTCTGCATGCACCTTCTATGGATCAACTACGAAGAGCAATGGAGGATGTGTGTCTCCGGCAATACAAGATATTAGACCCTAACTTCACTGTAACTCGGTTTTTGAATGACATCGCTACCTCCTACCTCGAACGCAGCAGCGATGGCTTCTACTGCCGAGGGCAGTAATGAACTGGCAACGAACGCGAGGAACTCAGCCAACCAATCGCCAGAAAACTTGCAAACGACGAAGGTTGATGTGTTAAACAAATCTGCTGCAACCACGGCTCATACTTCTACGGACACAAGTGATCATGTGCGTGATGTGGAAAACAATGGAGCTGGTGAATCCATCGGTTTGGTAGCTGTTCCCGAGTGCCAGATATCTGCGGATGAGTTTAGACTGATCAGCAGCGTCAGTGACATCACTCTTGGAAAAGAAACCGTTGAGATTTCTTGGGTGAATGAAGTCAATAGCAAGGTTCCTCCTCCTTTTCGATACATACCCCAAAGCCTTGTGCATCTAGATGCTGACGTGAAGTTTCCACTTGGGAACATCAAAGATGACCAATGCTGCTCCTCTTGTTGTGGAGATTGCTTGTCTCCATCAATGGCTTGCAGTTGTGCGACTGCACTGAGCGGGTTTTCATACACAAAAGATGGCCTCCTGCAGATAGATTCCCTGGAAGAGTGTATCTCCGAGGCCCGTGACCCGCAGAAACGTGTGGTGCAGTATTGCAAAGAATGTCCACTAGAGATTGCCGAAAACGAGGAGACTTTGGAACCGTGCAAGGGGCATAGAAAGAGGAAGTTCATCAAAGAATGTTGGAGCAATTGTGGCTGTACCAATAAGTGTGGCAACCGAGTCGTTCAACATGGCATTCACAATAAGCTGCAGGTGGTTCACTACTTAATAATTTTGTAACACATTATACTTTGTTTATGCATATCAGAGAAACCTGTTCAAAACAATTACCTTTCCACTCCTTGAATCAGGTGTTTTTCACGTCCAATGAGAGAGGTTGGGGACTCAGGACTCTAGAAAAGCTGCCGAAGGGGGCATTTGTCTGTGAGCTTGCTGGAGAGATATTGACCATTTCAGAGTTATTCCAGCGCCGCAGCTCTGAGAAACTTACTTCTCCGGTAATACTGGATGCACACTGGGGTTCTGAAGAAGTTTCAGGTGTCAACAAAGCTCTTTGTCTTGACGGATCGCACTATGGAAATATCTCCAGGTTCATCAATCACAGGTACATGGATTTCTACAAAGTCCACTATGGAAACTCGTTTGGTGAACTTTTTCTTCTCTTTTCATTACTTTCCTAACCGTAGTACAATGTATATATACAGATGCGGGGATGCAAATTTGATTGAGATCCCAGTTCATGTGGAGAACATGGACTTGCACAACTATCATGTATGAAATAAAACCTGGTTTCATTTCTAATCCATTTGCTTGTAGAAGTCTCTCACCCATTATTTTGAAAGTATGAAACGGGAAGCTAATCTGTGTCTTTTTTTTTTGCCTCTCAGCTTGGGCTCTTCGCAACAAGGGATATCGAGGCCATGGAGGAACTTACCTGGGTATGTTAGAAGTTTCTCCACCCACACTTGACAGATTTGTTTCTTCCAGAAAATCTCACAAGTTCGGGTCTAGGTCATGTTTATTGTTTTGAATCTATCTGAGAAGTGTTGGACTTAAAAACCTGCAGGATTATGGCGTGGAGTTCAACGATCATGTGTATCCAACGCTTCCGTTCCAATGTGGATGTGGTAGCGAGTTATGTCGGAACGTTAAGCGGATCAGCAGTGAGTAATCGTCAAAAGATTTCTAATTATCGATAGTCTCTTTCCTTTGTTAGGCTGTTAAATGTTTTCTATGACCTTGGTTGTAACTAACAATCAATTCTCTGATGGTGCAGAAAGCAAGAAGTCGAAGAGGAAGCATGATAGCTCAGAGTGTTAGTTTTTTAGGATCTGTGATGGATGGCCAAATCTTTCTTTGACA
>JABAYD010021104.1:0-12584 GCA_014822095.1 Diplotaxis tenuifolia
CTCATGATTCGATCCCTAAATACTACAAGTGAACCTCTTATTTGACAGAGTAACACTCATTAAGGTAGTTTGAGTGATATCATCTAGTCATTGTAGGCAGCGATCTTGATATGGTTGAGAAGTTTAAAGCTCACCTGAGTACATGATACAAAATGAAGGACCTTGGGAAGCTCAAGTATTTTTGGGCATTGAGATAGCTAGGGGACCAGAAGGCATGTTTCTTTCGCAAAGAAAATATGCCATTGACATTGTAGCAGAAGCAGGACTGCTGGGGTGTAAGCCGGTAGCCACACCAATGGAACAGAATCACAAAATCCTTTCAGACGATGGACCATTCTACAAAGACCCGGTTAAGTTCAGACGCTATGTGGGTCATCTCGTATACCTCACGATCACCCGTCCTGAGCTAAGATACACAGTTCACGTGTTGTCTCAGGTGATGCACAAGCCACATAACGCCAACTAGGATGCTGTAGTTCGGGTGTTGAGGTATCTAAAGGGGTCTCCAGGTCAGGGGATCATGTTAAAGGCAGTCAGTGATCAGCATATCCGCATGTTCTGTGATGCGGATTGGGCATCATGCCTCTGAGCCATCGATCATTGTCCTCTTACATCGTCTTGTTAGGAGACTCACCCGTCTCGTGGAAAACCAAAAAATAAGACACCGTGTCCCACTCACCGGCGGAAGCAAAGTACAAGGCGATGGCAGAAACACTAAGAGAGATGAAATGGTTGAAGCGTCTGCTGGGAGACTTGGGCATCACACACGGATTGCCCATGGACCTGTTTTGTGACAGCAAGTCAGCACTACACATTGCTGCAAAATATGTATTCCACGAGAGGACGAAACACATCAAAGCCGGCTGTCATAGTGTGCGCGATGCTGTGGAAGATCGAGTCATAGTAACGAGACATGTTCGCACCACTGAGCAAATAGCTGACTTGATGACTAAGGCACTAGGGAGTGCACAATTTCACTATCTCCTCGGCAAGTTGGGTGTTCAAAACTTACACTCTCCAACTTGAGGGGGAGTGTTGAGAGTGGTTAAGGGGGGTCGGTTTGGTTGAGACTAACCGAACCGGATACACAAGAGATAAGGATGGAGTTGTGTGATAAAGACGAAGTTAGTTGCAGATAGTCATCAGAGACTGAGATAAGGATCGAATAGATTTGCTACGATCTTGTTGTTAGATATTAACTATATCATGTGTAACAAGTATACATATGTACATGACTTGATCATTGAGAAACATACACAACAGTTCTATAGATTGTCTCCAAGTTTACAGAAACACATACAACTCAACGTATGATGCAACCATTCGTCTTAACAGGTGATGATTTGTGGACCCATTGCGTCTCAATCTCTGAAACTGCTTAAAATTTTTTTTTTTTTGCTTGTATAATTGTGCTTGAAAAATATATTCCATCATCACCATTTTTCTTTACGTAAGACTATTGTTTTGACAATAATGCGTTATTAACTAATCTATATTAATAAAGTAGAGATATCTACCACGTGTCGACATCTTTTTAAGAATCTAAAACTTTTTTTCTCGGGAAGTTTGGTAAATGGGCTTCTGTTGCTAATTGAGAAACTCAATGGCCCTTAAATTTATTCTCGAACCGGTCCACCAGCTATTAAGGTTTTCTACGTTGTCGATTGGCGTACAGAGGAGAACCGGTTTACCCTTCAGATCACGACGCTTCTGGATCACGCCTTGTGTAACAGGTTCATTTACCAAACATCTTTGACATTTACCAAACATCTGGTAGTTTTCCTTATTTATAGTCCTAATCCAACTCATTCCTTCTCCAGCATATCTCCGGCCACTAATGGTAACTCCACACCTAAGAAATTCTACAAACGGCGGTGTTTCCTCTGTCTCCGGCTAAACCCATCAGATCTGTTCTCTCGGCACAGCTCCATGAAACCGAATCTGCGGTGATTGCTGAAGGGAGCGAAGTTAAGGAGGTGGAGTGGATTTAGATAAGAGCTTTGGATAATAAGACCAAAAGTTTCTCTAGCAAGTACAAGGTTGGTCATGATAACCTTCCTCATTTCTATGATGCATATGAGGATCTTGATATCTAAATAGTGATTGAGTAAGCTTTCTTTTAGCTCAAAGTTTGTTCCAATATAAGTCTTCGAGAGTTAACAAGTGGTTTGTTGTTTTAGTCTATGTGAGAGAGGAGCTTTTGGATAGAATATTCTAAGATAAGGGGACAATACATTTCAGACATAGGATTGTTTGTTCTATACTGAACTTGTGGTATGTTTTTTGTGCAGAAGTGGAAATATACAGAGGAGGATGTAAAGATTAATATGCTACAAATATTGTATGTAATTGCATTCTGTCATCTCCAAAGTGTTGTACACCAATATCTCAAACCCGAGGTTTTGATTAAAAGACCCTTTACTTCTGCTTATACATTTTATGTTTTATCGTCATCTTATCGTTTACTAAAAACTGTTTGGTACATAATTTTCTATTTACCACAAAAGAAGACACCGCTCAGATTAAGAATATATATTGGCTTCTCATACTATAATGGTCGTCTAGCCATCTCGCCGTCGCTACCGTAATGAGTAAAACACCCCAACTGAGTCGCCTTCAATGCTCCTCCCTCCAACCATACCAAGGAAATCTACAGCATTAAATAAGGAAATGAGCCATGGAACTCAACACTTACTCCACCTCTTTTCGTATATTCCATTTTAACTCTCCTATTATGGCCAGAATTTTTTTATGTATGTTCTATTCAGGCAACTTTGATCCGAGGGTTCCATCAATGCGAAAAGCACCATCACCTTCGGAGACCAGCTTAAGGAAGTTCTATTTAGTCAATAAATGCGTTTGACGTAGCACATAGCACCACCGCCTTCAAGTACTGGGATTCACTGGTTTCCATATGCTTCAGTCACTTTATTTCATTGACATAACTCATCTACTCAAGGAAATGTTTAGATTTCTCAACCACGACGAACTACTATAGTTGGCAAAAAACAACACCCACCTACCAGGTTAGTCTCACCTCCTGTATATGCTATCATCTTCTTTCAAGCGTTTCAATATTGATGAATATGTTTTCTTGCAAAGACATTATTGGTGAGTTGTGTGCCATCAAGAATTTAGATTCACATTGAACTAGGAAACACATACAACTCAACGTATGATGCAACCATTCGTCTTAACAGGTACTTTTCTGCAGCTATGCATAACATAGTAATAACATCATTACACATTTATGCATAACATAACTCCACGTCAGAGGGATTTTTCTGTTTGTCTTCAAGACTTCCGCGGGCTAGCCATCCCGTTTCAGAAAGAAAAAGAAGAAGAAGACAGCTCCATTGTGGCTCCTACGGTAGTTGTAGCCACTATGCAAAACCACTATGGACTGTGAAAAACTGTAAAATGCAATTATTTTTGACTGCCATCTCTTGCGCTCATTTTTACTTTGATACAGGCTGCAACAAGTTAAAGAAAATGATGATTATGAGAACGCTCATCTATACGGCATACTGATGCTGGACCAAAAGGCCCACAAAGGTTTTGCTAAGGTTGTAAGATATCCACGGATCCACTTGTGTCATTGAATCAAGGGAAATGATATATACATGAATATGTATTATATGATGTCGTTCACATTGAGCAACTCTTTACTTTCTATTTGTTGAGAGGTTGAAGTTGATGAATCAAACTGAAAAAAATTCTTTTGACCAACACGATCTGATTAGAAGTAAACATTCACAGCAGACACATCATCAACAACTAAAGTTTTCAAAACCGATGGGCTATTGACGTCCACTAGGCACTAGGGAACTTTAGCACAATTTCACTAGGAATAATCTAAAAACATTATATATATTATTTCAGATAAAACAAGAATATCTAATGAATAAATAAATACTGTTTTAATAATACTATACAATAATTTATCAAATACAAATATATTTATTACATATATAATAAGTTAATATAAAAATCAATATCAAAAGTAATGAAATAAAAAAATTTAAGAACCACTAATTAAGTAATTATACTTTTGAAACTAAAGAATAATATATGTTCTAAAAATTCTAATCAGTTATCTAACTGGGATGGTTTACCTATTTTCTAATATAATAACATTTTAAATAATGAGTACTTACATTTCTAAAACCACTATTATATTTTGTATGGTGTCTATGAAATGTTTTTGAAAAATATGGCAAATCGGTTCTTATCATTCAAAATATCAATAAATTCCAAAATAATTGACATAATAACTTTAATATACAACACAGTATTTTTTTAAAAAAAAGTATATCAATAAATTCCAAAATATAAAGCAGAGATAATAATTTATTTATGTATTGAATGTCAGCTGTAATCTTTATTTATATTTGTATGGTGTCTAGGAAATGTTTTTTACAAAAATATGGCGAATCAATTCTTTGTTTTCATATTATTTAAACATAACAAGCCTAAAATACACTAAAACTAGATTTTGGCCTGCGCTTTTCAAGCGCGGAAATTTTTATAATTAAAATTTTATATAATTGGTTTTTGTTTTTATTTAAAGTAGTATTTTGGTATAAAATCAGCAATCCGAAATTTGTGGTGGTGATTGTTTTGCATTAATTTTAAGTTTCTATTTTTTTTTATTTTTAGATTTGGTTTAGATTTTGATTTTTAGTTTTTAAGTTTATATTTTTTTATTTTCAGCTTTTGGTTATGTTTTTAGATATGCTGAGTTAGTCTGAACTGATATTATCAACAAAAAAATCTCAAATAATCGAACATCTAATTTAGAATTGAAAAGATGATAATTTTTTTAAAAAAAAAAATTGCAATAGTTTATTTTTTAAATGAACAAAAACAAAAATATAATCTTCATTATTAGCTATTGGTTTTGGTTTATAGTTTTTAGATTTGATTTTTAGTTTTGCTTTACATTTAGTTTTAAAAAAATATAATCAGTAAATTATTTTATAAAAATAAGACAAATGGTATATCACGATTTCCAAAATCAATTGGTTTCATATAATTAGTAGATTTTCATATTTGTTAATGAACTGCTAAGGTATGAAATCTATTGCTTTAATATAATTCGTAAATTTCCATAATTCATATTTTGATAATATCTTAATATGCATATAATCGTGTTGGTTTAATTTAAGTAATACGGTTCAATCAACTATATGTCATATATTATTTGTAACATTCTAGAAATGTCTAAATTTAAATGACAACTTGTATCGGTAGATAAAATAAGGACTCTGTTTTAATAGAGGAAATTTTTATAATTAAAATTTTATATAATGGGTCTTGGTCTTTGTTTAAAATATCTTTTGATATAAAATCAGCAATCCGAAATTTGTGGTGGTGATTGTTTTGCATTAATTTTAAGTTTCTTTTTATTATTTTTAGATTTGGTTTTAGATTTTGGTTTTTAGTTTTTAAGTTTCTATTTTTTTCAGCTTTTGGTTATGTTTTTAGATCTGTTGAGTTAGTCTGAACTGATATTATCAACAAACAAATCTCAATAATCAAACATGTAATTTAGAATTGAAAAGATTATAATTTTTTTTAAAAAAAATTGCAATAGTTTATTTTTTAAATGAACTAAAACAAAAATATTATCTACGTTATTAGCTATTGCTTTTGGTTTATAGTTTTTAGATTTGATTTTTAGTTTTGCTTTAGATTTAATTTAAAAAATATAATCAGTAAATTATTTAATAAAAATAAAACAAATGGTATATCACGATTTCCAAAATCTATTAGTTTCATATAATTAGTAGATTTTCATATTTGTTAATGAACTGTTAAGGTATGAAACCTATTGCTTTAATATAATTAGTAAATTTTCATAATTCATATTTTGATAATATCTAAATATGCATATTAATCGTGTTGGTTTAATTTAAGTAATACGGTTCAATCAACTATATGTCATATATTATTTGTAACATTTTAGAAAGAGTCCAAATTTAAATGACAACTTGTATTAGTAGATAAAATAAGGACTCTGTTTTAATAGAATAGATATATATAAAAGAATATCAACAAATCCCAAAATACAAAAAGATATAATATTTTATTTATGTGTTTAATATCACCTAATTTTTGGTAATTTAATTTTATTCACTACATAATAAATATATTAAATATTGAAAAAAAATGTAAAACAACTACATTCTGATAAATAGTTTTAGTGGTGAGATAAACCTATGCTTTTAAACAAGATCAACAAATACAGATAGTTAGAGTTATTATCAACTGGATAATATCGAGGTCAAGAATTACACTTTCAAGTTGAAGTTATCACCTTTCAATTTTACTTCTAAAAATCAAATGTTCGCCATATGCCGCATGCTGAATGAACGTCAACTTCCCCCATCGCAGCCTTTGTTAACAATGTAAGATCTTTGACTTCGATATCCCCAAGGGAGGGAACATGGACCCAGAGTGAATATGCCTTGCCATATTATGAGTCATTTTATTCCATCGTTAATTTTTTATTCTACTTTTATTGAATCGATTTGTCATAACCACTTATTCTAATCCACTTTAAACTAAAGAACTGTAAAACAAAGTTATACATTATGGTCACTAACTGTTCGGGTCGAAATCGGATACGACAAAGTTAACATCCAAATATTTGTAGAAGTAAGTATAAGATTTCTACATTTTCGGAAAATGAAACTTATACGAAGAACTTGGGGTAAAATCTTGTTTTAAAGAATTCAAAACAATGATTTCTTAAAACAGCGACACAATCTATCGTTGGTCCAAACGTCCGTAAACAACATCTCAAGCATCTTATCATTGCGACAATTTCAGACACTTGGACGATGGGTTCTCACAACAAAGGTTTCGGTCCACGGCGCAAACTCGGTCACGATGGCGACCGAGTCACAAACAAGAGTTCGGTTGCTATAGCGATCGAATCACTAAAAGAAGCTCGGTCGCTAAAGAGACCAATCTCCGAACAGAGCTTGGTCGCAATAGCGACCGAGCTTCGAGCCTAGCTCGGTCGCTATAGCGACCGAGCGTGCATACATCACGTTCTTTCCATAGTGTCCGACCTCTTCCAAAATGACGATACGATCGCAAACCATGGCTTAACCATTTCTTGATTCTCGATCAAATGGGATCTTCAGTCAGGGTTTACGATAAAAACCGCGGAAAATGTATTTATCGAAGAAACCGTAATAAACGTCTGGAATCAAAAGACGTTCCAAAGAGTCCTAAAGCTTGATTTTAGGCCACTTACGATTTCTTAAACCCATGACTCATAAGCGCTATGACGGTTATGCTTGGATGGATAAATGTAAAATTCCGCGGATAAATGGAAAGTTTCCGCATATAATCATGAAGATCGAAAAAATGGAATATCTCCATTTTTTGGGACTATGACGGCTTAAAGGGCAAAAGAGGAAAGCGTAAACCAACCTAGAAGTAAGTATATAAGGAGTTCAAGACGAGAGGCATAAGCGAGAACTTTTTTTCACAGCAAACTAGCACTTAGAGCAATTTAGGCATTTTTTCGTTTTTGTTATTCGAGCTGCGACTCAATTAGGATTAGTCGCCTTCAGGTTTTAGAACTAGGAATCTCACCGACAGCTCTCGTAGCCCAGGCACCTTACCTTGTTGTTACGCTCAAACGCGAATTCGGGAATAAGATTCTATTTGCTCTTTTTTTTTTCTTTATGGTCTCTTATTGTTTTTATTGTCTTTATTTCGTGTTCTGATTGCTTGGTGTGTGGTTTCTCAGATATCCGGGACCTCATGGAAATTAGGGGTTTCCTACTTTCCTTATTTATACAATATATTGACGGTGCAAATTTCGCTTCCCACAGTTTGGCTCTAGAAGGAGGGGGTACGGATCAATCTACTCATAGCCAGCAAACACTCACCCAGACATGACAATTGACGACGTGATGGACTTGCAGACTCCTCTCAACGGAGCAAACAAGGACACTCTAAACACTCCACTACAGATGTATCCGCGTCCAACGCACCTGCTAACGCCGCAACGCTCGACGAGTTCAAAAAGATGCTCTCTGCCTTTGAAAGAGGTTGGAAAAGCAAGATAAACTCGTGGGAACCTTGACCAAACAGGTTCAAACCCTAACGGCAATAACCCGCGCAGTCCTTCTAAGCGGAGCTACGAAGCTCCTCGAAAGGAGGCTCGAGTTTGCAACCCCACGTGATAGGCCTGGAACTTTGCAGGAAGGTGCCTCTGGAAAAAACCCTAGCGAAACATCCCCTGTCGAGAAAAGCAACTCGAAAAATCCTCTGTCGTCCGAAAAGGACATCGAGGTGGATGAAGTCGAGCGCATCGAGTTGGAGTTCAGCAAAGACTCCGAGGAAGACGTCGACGTCCATCCAAGAAGAGCTAGGAGCCGATCAGCTCGAAAATATTCCCCGTTCGACAAGCCCATGACGGAAGAAGAGGAAAACCTCTACTGGGTCGAACAGGAGGAGCTGGCTAAAAAGTAAACCGAGATTACTCGCAGAAAACATTGACAAGCTCGGAAAGCCGCTGAGGAGAATCCGGATATTCGCGACCTTCGCGACTACATCACCAAAACCACTGCGGAAGTAAGGGCTGTGAAATCGCAGATCCATCAAGCCACGAGTGCTGCCCTAGAAATCGACAGATTACTCGAGGGAGCTCGCAAGACGCCTTTCACCGCACGTATCTCTGACACCAAGGTGTCTAATCCCGGAAAGCTCAAAGTACCAATTTACAATGGTACGACCGATCCTAAAGCGCATCTCCAGGCTTTCCATATCACTATGGGAAGAGCTAGATTCAAAGAAGGTGAAAGAGACGCAGGCTATTGCCGTCTGTTCATCGAGAATCTGGAGGGAGCGGCGCTCGAGTGGTCGCTCACTTGAAGCGAAACTCCATCGGAAGTTTCCGCCAGCTCGCATCAGAATTTCCCAAACAGTATTCTATGTTCGTAGATAGAGAAACTTCCGACGTCGACCTCTGAAGTCTGTCCCAGAGGAAGGATGAGACCCTTCGTGAGTTCATGGGTCGGTTCAAACTGATCATGTCGAGGGTCAGCGGAATCAGGGACAAAGTTGCTGTAGACGCGCTCAGGAAGACGCTCTGGTACAAGTCAAAGTTCAGAAAGTGGATAACACTCGAAAAACTTCGTACAATCAAAGACGCTCTCCACAAAGCCTCGGACTACATAATGATCGAAGAAGAAACAAAAGTTCTGTCGCAGAAACATAAGCCGACAAAAAATTCTTCGAAAGACGCAGATCCGAAATTAAAGAAGAAGACCTCTCGTAACGACAAGTACGCCCACCATGAGGGAGAAGAGTTCCAATGCGCACACAACTACGCCATCAATTTGGAGCAGGGCAAAACTTCGGGAAACACGTGGAATTGCAACCAGAGTTACGACGAAAACGTCTACTGCGAGTTCCACCATACCAGGGGCCACTCCACGACTAACTGTAAAGTCCTGGGGGCGAGACTGGCTGCGAAGCTTCTTGCTGGAGAACTCTCCGGAGTAACCAGCGTCAAGAACCTCATACTCGACACTGATCGTCCACCAAGACCCCATAAAAAGCCTCCCGCATAAAACTCCTCTCCGAGAAACCAGGCAGGAGATAAACGCAGAAGGAGATCGAACGAGAAGGGGAACGATAATAACCGCATAAGGGTGAACATGATCATCGGGGGATCACAATACTGCAAGGACTCAGTCTCGGCCATCAAATCCTACCAACGAAAAGCCGAGTCAAGTGCGAAGTATCCCACGTGGTCTCCTCCCCGAGATGGTCAGGACAATTTGGTGACGTTCACGGAAGAAGAAGCCAGCGGAATCGATGAGCCTCGTTGTGTCCCTCTTGTCATAGATCTCATGGTAGGGGATCTTAAGGATGCGAGAGTACTCATCGATACCGGAAACACAGTCAACGTAATCTTCCGCGACACCCTCAAAAGGATGAACATCGAGCTCGGAGAAATCACCCCAGTGCCTAAGCCACTAACGTGTTTCTCTAGACAAACGTCCATGACTCTAGGATCCATCCAGCTACCCGTCATGGCAAAAGATGTCACGAAAATAGTTGACTTCGCAGTGGTAGACCCCACTAAGCTCAGCTACTTGTCTTCTTTGCAGTTATGACCCCACTAAGCTCAGCTTCAAATCTCCAGCTTAACCCTTTATCAATACTTTTTCCCTATTTAACTAATATTAAAAAGGGAATACTCTCCTCATCTAGCTATGCCACGTTGGATTGGAAAATCATCCAATCATGAAGCTATATTATGCCATGTCACTCTTCTTACTCGAAACAGAATCATATCCGGTTAACTTTCTCTTATACGGGCTGATAATAATGAGAATTGGCCCATCAGTAAATAGTCCAACTCTCCATCGAATCTCAATTTTCATCACCTTATACCTAGACTCTTACAATTCACAGGCGGCGACGTTTCTAATCGCTGAAATTAGTCGTTTATCTGTAGTAATGACGATCCATTCACTCTCATTCAATTGCCTTCTTTAATCCTACCTCATGATCCACTCACTCTCATTCTGATTTTTCTCTTCACCTCCCAAGTGCTTTTGGATGTAAGAGATTGAAATATAAATATCAAAACTCATCTATTTATAAAAAAAAAGTAGCATAGAAGAGGAAGAAGTAAAGAAGTCCGGGGTTTAAGGTATTTTAGTGTATGTATATTCCTTCGTTTCTTCTACTATGGAACCTCTCAATGGTACAGTAACTCCTCCTAAATTTCATTTGTTTCCATTCTTCGGATCTTTATTTCAATTAGGTTGAACCCTCATGTCATTTATGTTATTTCCTTGAGATGCTTTCAGACCATGTCAGGTGATTCTAAGACGATGGATCTGCTCTTATATCTTGACAATCCCCTTCACTTTGCTCATGGCTTCCCCTAATGGTAAGGATCTATTTGGTCGTTTGTTTTCGTATTTAGTTGTCACCCCTATCACAAAATTGAAAATTCATGTTCCTTCTATTTCGTAGATCATTTGTTTGGACGTGTAATTTGAAATCTGCTCAGACTTTTCTCAGTTTTACAATCTTGCGAGGGAATCTCAAGATTCGGCAGATTACTCAAGTGCAAGCTTAGCTAATTCTAGTTATCAGGCAGCAACTTACGAAGAGGCATTATCTTTTTTTTTTTTATGGAGAGAGATTATTTGGCTCAACAATTGGCCCATGGCTAAATATTTTCCTCCTCAAAGCTGAGAACCCTAAAGCTGGAGATCTTACGCAGTTGTCATCCTGCCCCTTCACATCCAACGTTACGCTTAACAATAGTGTCAAGCAATCAAGTTCCTTCTCACTAACTTTCCATAAATGGAGCTTCAAATCAATCTTCTCGACTTCATTCCACTATTCAGTGTATATATACATCACTTGGAAAGTTGATTTGAAGCTCTATAGTACTTAATACCTTTAACTTCCCCACTGCAGAACTTCTGTTAATTTCTAACCTCATGGCGACTTCTCTAATTAATTTCACATAATTGAAGACCGAGCGTTGTCAAGAAAAGGTGCAGACAAAGATCCTTTGATTTGGGAAGCCCAGAATGTTAAGAAATGGAGTGAGCTGATGTGTGTTGCTATGGTCCTTATTGACTCGAAGGTACGACCATAACTTTTTCTTACCTTCTTAAAACACAATATGAGAATCACAACTATTTTTTGTTATGAATCATTCTTTCATGTCACAGGCTACGCTTATCCAAGGGTCAATCAACATCCACCGTCTTAACACTTTCAAGCTTATCATCAAGAAAGGCTCTATGTATGAGCTAAGTGTTCTCGATAATGCATGAAGCAATCCAACCTTCAAATTTGCTGAAGCCCATGTGTCAGTTAGATTCACAGACCAAATTGTGAACTGATCCCCAAGGAGTGTTTGAAGTTCAGCAAATACGAGCAGCTCATGTCACTAGCCAGTACAGATAATTATTTGCCAGGTTTTAATATTGAAATCCCTAAACAATCACTCCATATTAATTATGAGTATACATTTCACAGAGAATTAACCCTAATAGTTGTATTGTTAGCAAATATTGGTGGAGAAATAGAGGTGTTAAAACCATTTACAACTAAAAGACTCAGACCACTCAACGCCTTATGGCAACCTTAAGGCTTCACAAGTATTTGAGAAATCTCATGCCTCTATTCAGTACCCCGTTTTACATTTATGTGCGTGCTCTGTTATAAACGATGATTAACTAATATTTTCCACTGTTAGGATATTTCATGTATGCTTGAGTGTTTTTGACAGGCTATCTGCACCTACATAAAACAAATTACTAGAATCTGGTGTTGAAGGAGGTCGTTGCAACAAATATAAACCCAAAACTAATTGGAGGTAAGAAACAACTCCCACTTACGCTTGGTCCACTCTGTTATAGGAATAAAGTTTTAGCTATCATCCAAACATATGTGTCCATGTTTTCATATGAAAATTCCACACAAGTTTCAGAAGCCTCCTAATTCATGCTTGCTAACTATATGTAGATGCTAGATAGTTTTAAAAGCTCTCAAAGTAATCACTTATGTTGGCTGTTTAT
>JABAYD010021107.1:0-15834 GCA_014822095.1 Diplotaxis tenuifolia
TACTTTAATGACAAACTTTGAATTTATTTTTTTTAAGCGATGATGAATTACTATAATATTAAATTTTTTATATCAAAAAAAAATTATTTTATCAATGATTTAAATTTTTGTCATAAAAATATACAAATACTCATCAAATCCTGTAAGTATGAAAATTTATTTATTAGATAGTCTAATTGAAAGAATTAAAAATATATATATATATATATATATATTATTTATTAATTAGAATTACTTATATAAAAAGATTGTAAATAGATAAATATGATTATTTTATTTAAATGCTCGCGCTAAATTAATTTTATATATAACAGTTACAGATTTCTCAACTATTCAATGTATATATATTTTCTATTTTATAATATATAAAAAATACAAAATAAAAACAACATAAAAATAATTTATATTTAATCTTTATCCCGCGCAAATGCGCGGTTCTTAACCTAGTTTTGATTATATTGCATAGCCAAACACGCGAGGAACAAACGAAAATTCGTTCTAGTACAATATCTTGCAATAGTATGGTAACCATTTCTTTTTGATCGAAGTATGGTAACAATTATATTTTTGTTTTTCTGAAGGAAAAGAGCTAAAACTAGGGAAACTGGTTTTATCTATTAAAATAGTATCTTTTTCAGAAATATTAAAATGGTATATATATGCCCAAAATAAAGCATATAGCCTCCAGATATTAGAATTGTCTAAATTTCTTTTCTTTTACACAATTTACTTTTACTTTTTAATCATTTCTATACAGTACGTAAATAGTAATCATCTTCTAACTTCTTGGCTCCAGTCTGCGAGTAATGTAAACCGATTGAATCTCATAATCATATACCACAAAATATTTGTAGTTCAACTATGTCATATCTTAAAATAAAAATCAGATAACTAATTCTCAAGAAAATGAATATGAATTATTAAAGAATATACAAATGTGTTTATATAAAAGCACATAAACACATTAGCATTTCATTACATTATATCTATATATCTATATATATTTGTAAATTAACTAAATAATCTAAATAAATATATAAATACCCACTAATAAACCGTAACTCCTAAGATCTAAACCCTAGGTAATAAAAACTAAATCCTAACCTGAAAACATAAACACCCAAGCTCAAAGTTTGGAAATAAAAACTAAAATCTGAATACCAAAATAGTGTTATATATAGTTTATATTAGTGGTGGAGGCAGTTACAATATTTTGTTTTTATTCGGTTCAATTTAATTCCAACTGTATTTACATAGGTCTATAGGTCAATTTGGTATTGTTTTATCTTTTACAAATTATAAGTGATTTCTCGAGAGATTATCACATCTCACAACAAATCTTTCTCCTTTGTGTCTTCGTCCCTTGTGGCAGAGTGTCTAGCACTGCGAGAAGCCATGAAACATACATGGTCTCTAGGATTGACGAACCTGATCTTTGAATCAGATTCCAAGCAACCGGTGTCAGCAGTTGAAGGAGAATCTAATTTCTCTGATCTACATGGAATCGTCTCCGATAATATCTCTATTGCAAACTCTTTAGGGCATAATTATTGCGGGTGTTTAGGCGACGCTTGGGGGTTAATTTTAATTAAAAAAAATAAAACAAATAGGGAAAACGAAAACGCGGCGGGACTTGGAAGCATCGACGTTTGCGTGCACGTGTCACGCCATGAGAGGAGAAAGCTTCGGTTACGCGTGAGACCGAATCGAACTTGTTTTTGTCTCTCTCTCTTTCTGTCTGTCTGTCTCTCTCTCTCTCTCTCTCGAATCCTCTCAACACCGACGAAGGCGATTTGGATGGATTTCGGTGACTCTGCCCCGTCGGTGACGTCTCCCCGGTGACGTCTCCCTCGGTGGCTACGCGTCGGCGAGATCAATGGTGGTTCTCCGCGCCGGCGATTGAAAGGTAGCTGTTTCTTGTGTTCATCGATTTGCATGTAATTAGTTTAGGAATCCGAATGATTTATATTATCTCAACGGTGGTTCTGATGGGTTGTTTCTTGTTTGTTAATTTTTGGTTAGATGTATTGGTGGCAACAGAGCTCTCTCTCGGTGGAGTCGAAGCCTCTCACAAACTCGTCGATTCGGTGAATGGGTGGTGGGGTGGAGCTTTCCTAGACTGCGATTGAGCTCTCGTCGACGGCCTCAGAGCTATTTCTCGGCGAAGGTAAAGGTTCTGTTTCAAGTTCATAATATTTTGTAAATATTGATTTTTTTATTCGGTTTGTTCTGTATTTGATGGTCTTGCTATGCTAAAATCTGATGTTCTTGCTTTGATAAATTACATTTGTTTGTAAGTTTGTTGCAACTTGGATTTGATTCAATTAAGATGGAATTTGATGGTCTTTCTCTGATAAAATCTGATGTTCTTGCTATGATAAATTAGATTTGTTTGTAAGTTTGCTGCAACTTTGTTTCAAAATAGATTTGTTTGCAACTTCGTTTCAAATAAGATGGGTAGATCACAATGGTTGTTTCAACTTTGATAAAATTCTTGTTGATTAGTTTCTGTGTGTTTACTGTTTTCACATGAGGTGATTGAGGGAACAAGACGATGGAAGCTTAAAGCAGAGGAGTACATCCCAGTCTTCGCAATACGGGTAATTGTCTATTCTAATGAATTTATTGCAAGCTTACATTATGAGTTTAACTTTTATGGTTGTGTTATAGAGAGTTAATGGTTTTATTAGTTACCTAAAATATGGTTGTGTGATAAATTGAAGTGATGGTTAGCTATAAACCGAGAGTCTTATCTTGATAAATATGGTTGTGTTAGAGAGTTAATGGTACTGAATGTTGATTAATGTGTAAGTGTGGTTAATGAGTTAGATAAATGTCAAATCCAATTGGTTGTGTGAGTGTTGAATGCGTTTATCTTTAGCTCCTCTATTAAACAGAATCCTTTATCCCTTCCATCTACCAAACTCGGCTTTCTTCTACTCAAACCAAAACCTAATTCTTCTTTTCCATCTCACTCAAACAGAATTTCAAAAATGGATTCTAATAATCCATTTCGAACTTTATTTTTGTTGATCTTCTTCATAGGTTTAGAATCTTCTCCCATTCCTTTGTTTGGCACGCAAGCCACAGAAGATTCAAACTTTCAGCACGCTCTTCCAGTGGAGAAGAAAGAACGTAGGGCCTGGACACCAGCAGATGATCTGGTCCTCATCAACTCCTGCTTAAACACCAGTAAAATGATGTTGTTGGGAACGAACAAAAGTTTGGGCCTTCTGGAAGAGAATAGTAGATTACTTTGCTGCTAGTCCGAAGGTTGCAGGGCTTGAAAGAAGAGAGCCATTGCACTGCAAGAATAGGTGGCAAAAGATCAACGATCTCGTCTACAAGTTTTGTGGAACTTATGAAGCCGCAATAAGAGAGAAAACTTCGGGCCAAAATGAGAATGATATTCTCAAACAAGCTCACGTTATCTTCTTCAACCTCTATAAAAAAATTCAATCTGGAACATGCGTGGAAGGAGCTTCGCTATGACCAGAAGTGGTGTGATGTAGCCTTCGATAGAACCTCCAAAAGAAGAAAAGGTGAGGACGGTGAATCCGCAACATCTCACGGAACTGATGACACGGTTGAACGGCCTCCTGGTGTTAAGGCTGCCAAGCGCCGTGGTAAGAAGGCAGTGGAAGAGGGGAAGAGGTCAGAGGATATGGAGCGGATTTGGTCCATGAAAGAAGACGAGTTTGGAAAGAAAGAAAGGCTCTCCAAGTTGGGTTTACTTGACCGTCTTCTTGCTAAGACAGAGCCACTAGCTGACTATGAAGAAACGCTGATGAAGAATCTCATTTCTGATTTGTACTCCACCTAGTCATGTTCTTGTTGATGTTTGATGTTCTTGTTGATGTTTCATGTTCTTGTTGCTGTTTCATGTTCTTTTTTTGTTGTTTGTTTCAAGTACTTGTTATGTTTAATTAGTGAGAATGTTCTATTTTGTTTGATCTTATGTTTAGTTTTGTTTGTTCTTATGTTTCATATTATTCTTTCAGGTTAACAGAGTCTATTTTGTTTAATCTTATGTTTAATTATGTTTGATCTTATCTTAATTAACGAGAATGTTCTATTTTGTTTGATCATATTCTTCTTTCTGGTTAAACAGAGTCTTGTGAGCAATGGGAGTGGAATCACGGACCTGAAGTTGTCGGAATAGAGTGGAATCACGGACCTGAAGTTGTCGGAATAGCAGTGGAATCACGGACCTGAAGTCTTGTACAGTGTAGTGTCTTGTTATATAGTGTATTGTGTGTATTGTCTTGTTGTGTAGTGTCATTTGTATGCTTTTCAAGCCACGCACATGATAGTGTTTGTTTGTGTTTTGCCGAATCTTGTCCATTATTGTGTCACGGAAAGTTGTTGAATCACATTTGTAAAGCCAAGTCCTATATAATTGTGGTATTTCATCTCTCTTTATTTGTATCTCACCTCTCTCTCTATATTGTATCTCATTCCTCAGCTCTCTTTCATTATTTGTATCTCCTTTCTCACCTCTCTCTCTTTGTTTCATCAATAGCCAGACCCAATTTCAATTTCAAATCTCTATAATGGCATCTTCTTCTCAAAACAACTTTGTAGAAGCAAATGATGACCAATTTTTTTATCAGTATATTGATCAATATTTTGATCAATTGATGAATCAAACGTTCGAGAATTTAAGCATTGGTCATCAAGAAGAACCACCGAGAAAAGAAAGAATTTATATCGAAAGAGATAGTGAAGCGGGCCACATTCAATTATGGAATGATTACTTCAGTGAAACTCCAACGTATCCTGAAATTTTATTTCGCCGACATTTTAGAATGAACAAGCCCTTGTTCATGCGCATTGTTGATCGTCTCTCCAACGAAGTTCAATAATTTTGGCAAAAGAAAGATGGTCTCAGAAGGAACAGTCTCTCTCCCCTTCAAAAGTGTACTGCAGCCATTCGTGTTTTGGCATATGGTTCTGCGGCGGATGCGGTTGACGAATATCTCCGGCTCAGAGAAACAACAACTCGGTTATGTGTACAACATTTTGTCGAAGGAATAATAGATTTATTTGGCGAGGAGTGCCTACGAAGATCAACACAGGCTGACCTTCAACATCTACTTCATATTGGAGAGTATCGTGGATTTTCTGGGATGATAAAAAGCATCGATTGTATGCATTGGGTGTGAAAGAATTTTCCCACCGCTTGGAAAGGAAAATATTCTCGTGGTTCAGCCCACCAACAATCGTTTTGGAGGCAGTTGCTCCGTCTGATCTATGGATATGACATGTGTTTTTTGGAACTCCAGGTACCTTAAACAATATCAATATTCTCGATCGCTCACATGTTTTTGATGACATAATACAAGGTCAAGTTCCGCCACTCAATTACTATGTCAATGGAAGACAATATCATATGTCATACTATCTCACATATGGTATTTATCCGCAATGGGCAACTTTTATCCAATCTATTTGATTAACACAAGGACCGAAAGCAACTTTATTTGCTCAACGTCAAGAAGCTGCCCGAAAAGATGTCGAGCGTGCTTTTGGAGTCTTGCAAGCTCGGCTTGCCATTGTTAAAACTCCAGTGTTGTTTTGGAATAAAGTCAAAATGGGAAAGATCATGAGAGCATGTATCATACTCTATAATATGATAGTAGAAGACGAACGAAATGGATACTCTCTTTATGATGTTTCAGAGTTCCAACAAGGAGAAGACACCGGAACTTCACATGTCGATCAACCATGTTCTACAAATATGCTTAGAACTCTCAACGATTTCACGGCTGCTCGAACAAGAATTCATGATAAAAACAAGCATGAACAACTCAAAAATGACTTGGTTGAGCATATATGACATAAATTTGGACGTGATGAAGACAACAACTAAGCTCGGATGTTTCTTTCAAATAATTGTCGTTTATTTTATGAATCTTAGTTTTTATGTTTTTTTTTAAATCCATGTTTCAAATGTTATCTTGTAATATATGTTATTTAATAAAAAAAATTATGTTTAATAGAAAAAGTCTAAAATTTTAAGCACCTTAAATTAAGAAACTTGCAATGGAAAAGGCAAATTAAGAAATTGTTTAGCTAAGTTGCTTAGTCCATAAATACTATTATTATATTGCTAAGCATCCCATTATCAAGATTTGGGATAATGATGTCCTTAGATCCTGTCTTTTTAAAATTTCACCATCGCAATAACTTTACTTTAGAGGATTGTCTCGTTACGCAGGTTCCGGGTGATGCTTGTACCAACCACTTTTAATTAACTTTAATGTATTTTCTTGACAAAAAGGTGATTTCTTACAGAAAACTTTTAGGGGTGAAGTATTGTCTCCAAAACAGCTAGCTAACTCTGCCACTAGATCAGAGTATACTCACTCTACGTATATATGAATCAAAACTAAACCCAAATAAATAAAACTTAAATCCTGAAATCTTTGAATCTAATAAGTTCTGAACCCTAACATACTGATTCATCATATTACCCTTGCACCTAAACACAAGGCCGGCTTAGATAGGGAGACAAGTGGTGCAGCGGACGAAGTCCGATCCCTATATCTCTATTTCTTAATAGGTAAATGTTTTAACTTTTTTAACAAATAAGTACTTTTATATTAAAAATATGAAAATAGGTTCAAAATTTTCTATACAAAAGTATTTTTATTACAATTTGATTAAAATATGTATATTATTATAAATGTATTTATCAGCAATTGTTTTAAAATTTTAATTTTGAAACTTTAAACTTTTTTGCCCCATGACCCATGAAATTATTGAATCGGTCATGCTTAAAACAGTAACTTTTTTCCATTGATTAGTTCCATAACGAGATATGGTAGGATTTCCAAGAATATATGTGCCAGATATTCATTGGAACATTTAACATTTGAAAATCTATTCTGAGTCTTTTCTAGAACCTATCTATTCAAATGTTTCTAAAACTAGAATATCCATTTCGTATAAAATAAGTTAAGTCATCAAGATGGATCCTAACAAAAATAGTTTAATTTTTATGCAAGTATGCCAAGTAAAGGGAATACAGCTTTTATAGAAACAGACAATTTTGTGTTCAGAAAAAAAAGAAACAGACAATTTTATTTTTCTGGATTCTTGTCCGTGATGTTTGAGTTTTTTTTTTTGCTTTTTGTGTGTTTAGAATGCTTTCCGATTTTATTCAATCAATTGCGCCGTTTTTTGGAACTTATATAAAAAAATCTTATTTTTATTTGATATTTTGTATGTATAATGTTCGTCCTTTTGATTTTTTTTTATAAACTGAATTGGAGAAATATAAACTAATTGAAGGAGAATGACTTCATTTACCTTCTACTTTTGCAAGCTAATCTCTCTGAGTGTTGTTCAAAAGTAAAGAAGTTTAAAAAAAATCTCTCCAAGAGAGATTAATATTTAAACTTTCGATTCACCACATACAAAGTCATTCCACTGGAAATTAAAAAAACTATGCCACTGGACTTGCTACATACAAAAGAAACTATGATTCATAGACCTCAAAAATTTGTAGCGTTGTTTTGCAAAGAAAAGTAGTTCAGTCTGCGTCGTATTTCAAATGTCATCTGACTCTTTCCAACCCATTTTATTGTCCTTTTAAGTCAACACTAATGTTTTTTTTTTTGTAACACAACACTAATGTTTTTAATAATATTTTTTTGACTCTTTGAGAACCATTTTAGGGTTTAAGACTCTTTCAAACCAATTCATTCCTCTATATATATAACAGAAAAGGGTAGTTAAAGAATCACATAAATATTCTTGTCCTCAAATCTATTGATGATGACAAACAGCACTACAAAAACTCATAACACCTTTCTTAGTTACTTTGTTCTGTTCCTTTGGGGATTTGTGGATTTTGGTTTAGGACAAAACACAACTCGTGAAGAAATAAAAGTGGGTGTAGTTCTTGATCTCAAAACAAACTTTTCCAAGATCTGCCTCACTTCTATCAAGATGTCGTTGTCCGATTTCTACCAAAATCATCCTCATTACCGCACAAGACTTACGCTTCACATCAGAGATTCCCTGGAAGATATTGTTGAGGCATCAGTTGCAGGTTCTTTACTTTTTCTGCCTCTTGCTTCTCCTTTACTACTTTTACATAAGGGGCAATTCGGTATTATTATTTTCAGTGTTAGTTGAATGAATACTACATTTGAAGTTAGCTAGGTAACGTCTAGACATGATTGAGTTCTATTTTAATTGAATCTAAACAATCTTGTAGATGCCTACTGAAAATCCCAAGTGTCTTTCTTGTGTACTATATACATGAATCTTGGTTACTAATTCCATGAACTGAAGAATCGATTTAATTATTATTATTAATCTACTAGTCGTGTATACTTGGAATCTTGCTGAAGATTAGTCTACTCTAAGAGAAATCTTTTGATACACAATATGTCAATATCCAGTCTCTTTCTTTTCTAGACAGTCGTGGTGACTATTATTGTATGGTCGAGAAAATCCATACCACTATAAATTAAATTAAAAATAGAATTCTGTTCTAGTAATAAAATTATATAACTGTTTAAAATATATACTTTCGAATAACTCTTGATGCTGAATAGAATAAAAGAATCATAAAACTAGTAACATTCTTTTTCTCTTTGTTTGCTTGTGGTGTAAGCAGCCTCTGACCTAATCAAGAAAGAGCAAGTGAGCGCCATCATCGGACCAAGAAGCTCTATGCAAGCCGAGTTTATGATTAAACTGGCCAACAAATCTCAAGTACCAACCATCACTTTCTCTGCAACGAGCCATCTTCTTAAATCTATCGACAATCCTTACTTCGTCCGAGCCACTATCAACGACTCAGTCCAGGTCGTAGCCATTGCGGACATTGTCAACTCATTTGAGTGGAGAAGCATTGTCGCCGTTTATGAGGACAACGAGTTTGGTGAAGGAATCATGCACTCCTTGTCAGACGCTTTTGAAGACGTGGAAGTCCAAAGAAGTGCCATCTCTCCAAAGGCTAACGATGATCGGATTCTAAAGGAACTTTATAAACTCATGACGAAGCAGACAAGGGTATTTGTTATGCTCATGGACTCAAGTCTCGGATTCCAGTTTTTGCAGAAAGCTAGAGAGATTGGGATGATGAAGGAAGGGTATGTCTGGTTACTATCAAATGGAATGACCCAAATGATGAGACATAACGGTCGTAACTTAGAAACTATGCAGGGCTTATTAGGTGTGAGGAACCGTGTCCCTCACTCTAAAGAGCTTGAAGATTTCCGTAAAAGATGGGAAAGAAAATTCAAGAAAGAGAACCCGGTGGGAGATGGTACAGAACTTAATGTTTTCGCATTATGGGCGTATGATTCAATCACTGCATTGGCCATGGCCGTGGAGAAAACCAACACAAAGACAGCTATGAGAACCTCCTATGGTTCACATCTTATAGAGGCTATCTCGGATGTAGAATTCAAGGGTTTAGCAGGAGAATTCAAACTCATTAATAGGCAGCTGGAGTCATCAACTTTTGAGATCATCAATGTTATTGGAGATGAAGAGAGGATTATTGGGTCATGGACACCAAGCAGTGGACTTGTGAATCTAAATTCAAATAAAAAGACATCAGTTTTAGGCAAGAGGTTTGGGCCAATAATATGGCCTGGAAACTCGACCATTGTTCCAAAAGGTTGGGAGATTCCAACAAACGAGATGAAGATTAAAGTAGGTGTTCCAGTAAAGAAAGGATTCCTTAATTTCGTGGAGATAAAGACAGATCCAATCACTAACGTAACAACCACAACCGGTTATGCAATAGACATCTTTGAAGCTGCTCTTAAAAAGTTACCATATTCAGTCACTCCTGAATACTACGGTTGCGAGTCTGGCTACAATGATTTGGTCTACCAAGTCTATGATGGGGTACATTCTTTTTTTTTCTTCTTATTATTATTATTCTAAATGTTTATATAAACAAATAGACCTAATATAACAGATTAGGTATTTTTCTTTGATGTCTGATTTTTCAACACATTATTTTATAAATGAAGCAGAAGTGGGATGCAATTGTTGGGGATATAACCATCACAGCAAACAGGTCATTGTATGTTGATTTCACGTTACCGTACACAGAGTCTGGAGTGTCTATGATTGTTCCGGTGAAGAACAACAAGAACAAAAATGCATGGGTGTTCCTAAAACCCTGGAGCCTAGACCTATGGATCACCACTGGTTGCTTCTTTGTCCTCATTGGGTTTGTAGTGTGGCTGTTCGAACACAGAGTCAACACAGACTTCCGTGGACCGCCTCACCACCAGATCGGCACTAGTGTTTGCTTCTCCTTCTCCACCATGGTTTTTGCCCACCGTAAGTTGTTACACTATTTAGGAAGCCAACTATAACATATATGAAATTTATTAGGATTATCATTAAGTACAAAACTAAATTATATTCTCATTCCATCTCAAGCAAGACTGGTTTACGTATTATGTCAATATTTTCTTAAAAAAGAAACAGCATTGTAGTGATCATGTGGTGAAATTATACGTGTGTATATAGGTGAGAAGGTCGTGAGCAATTTAGCAAGGTTTGTGGTGGTGGTCTGGTGCTTTGTGGTTCTTGTGCTCACTCAGAGTTACACAGCGAATCTTACCTCCTTTCTGACTGTACAAAGTTTGCACCCAACAGCCACAAATGTGAAAGATCTCATCAGTGAAGGGGTGTCTGTAGGGTACCAAAAAGGCACTTTCGTCCACGGTTTTCTAAGAGATCTTAACTTTCCTGAATCACAGCTCAAGCCTTTTGGTTCTGCCGAAGAATGCGACGATCTTTTGTCTAAAGGGACATCAAAAGGTGGTATTGCAGCAGCTTTTGACGAAGCGGCCTACCTTAAGGATATCGTTTCTCAGTACTGCTCCAAATATGTTATAGTCGAACCTTCCTTCAAGACTGCTGGTTGTAAACCTTCCTTTAAGACTGCTGGTTTTGGCTTTGTAAGTTCCTTACTTATGTTTATTTTATTGCTTTACGAAAATGGCAACAAAAACAGAAGTATTTATTTTCACTGCTCGCTTATGTGTAGGCATTCCCAAAGAATTCGCCTATGACAAGAGATGTCTCAAAGGCTATTTTAAACGTGACTCAAAGTAAAGAAATATCACTCATAGAGAACAAGTGGTTCAACCGTCTTAGCCTCGCCAGTGATTGTCCTAATCCGGATAACACTGATCTTTCATCTAACCCCCTCAGTTTGTGTAGCTTCTGGGGACTGTTTCTAATAGCAGGCGTTGCTTCATTCTTGGCACTTCTTGTCTTTGTAGCTCTCTTCTTGTACGAACATAGGCACACACTATGTAGTAACTCCGAAGCTTCCATATCGAGAAAGCTAAAGTCTTTGTTCAGAATATTTGATGAGAAAGACATAAAGTCGCATACTTTCAAGAGCAGTTCGGTTCATAATGTGAGTTCACCTATTACCCCGTGCACTCTGAGTCCTTTGAATGTGCAGGCCAGACCAGTGCAACGAACCATGTCATTAAACAGGGAGTTTGAGCTAAGAAGAGCATGTTTCTCCATGAGTGAAAAAAATTTCAGAACGCAACCGAAACCTGATGTACATGGAGAATCTGATATTGAATTTGGAACTGAACGAAAGAGAGAAGACGTTAGACAAACTCCATAGCAAGTTACGTTGTAAGTTATCAGCTTAAGTTGTTATTAACTTTACGTATACAAGCTGTATTTATTGTACTAGATTTCAATATAACTCAACGGTGGACACTTGACGCATTCAGTAGCAATTGACTAATTTGGATACCAGAAGGATTTATGTTAAGTATTTAGTTATACAACTTCAAATTTATTTGGTATAAAAATTTTATGTTTTTTTGTTATTATAATGTTCATGTTTTGGAAGCATATACATAAACGGGACCACAATTAGTGAAATACATACAACCATGTTTTGTCGAAAAAAACTATTATATTAAAACAGGATCCTAACCAATTAATAAATATTTGGTCTAACTATTTCTTATTACTCATTTTGTATTGATAACATTAAGTCTTTTATATTATTAATAAATGATTAACCACAAATATGATTACAAAAAAATACAAAAATAAATTTAAAACATAAAATATATCCGATCTAACTATTTCTTATTACTCATTTTGTATTGATAACATTAAATCTTTTATATTATTAATAAATGATTAACCACAAATATGATTACAAAAAAATACAAATATAAATTTAAAATTTAAAATATATCCGATCTAGTTAGCACTTTTAATAGTATTGTTTCCTGATTTGTTTCCGGTTGTGGTAGTATTGCTTTTGATGACTCTATGTTTGATAAACTTATCATGGTTGGCCTTCTTGTATTTGTATTGTATGTAAAACTTATTTTTTGGAACACAAATCTGTATACGTGTGCCTCGCCGGACATCGCTTCTATATATAACATTGATGGAAAGACATAAAGTCGCATACATTCAAGAACAGTGTCGTTCATAACGTGAGTTCACCTATTATCCAAGAAATTCAAATCTCTTCAACTGTTCAGGGGAACACCATCGCCATGCCACCAAATAGGGAGTTTGAGGCAATGTCAATGTGCATGATAGAGAGAAGTTGCAAAAGTGCATGTCAGGTTACTAGGTTAGCCATTTTGGTTCCTGCTTTGTTTTCCGGTTGTAATAATATTGCTTTTGTTGTTTTCGTTTGTTTATTTACAGACCTGCGTCAATAAAGAATTCAGAATATGGACGCAAATATTCTTTGTTTCGAAATTCATATGAAATATCATGTTTTACAAATACTCGTAGCTCTATAAGATAAGATATAATCACAGGGTTGAGGGAGAGGAAGCAGAATAGAGAAAATCTCTATGCACATCCGTTGTAACCTAATCCTTCCGTAGAAGTAGTGTTTCTCTGACTCGATGTAAACCATTCAACGTCGTCCACTTAGACCAGTGATTTCAACACCCTCTTCACTTTCTAACATTCTTATTTTCATTCCACGTCAACTTCTCTCTCTTCCACTTTATTTATTCAACACCTACTTCATTTTAAGATATTTACAATGATTTGTTTTAAAAATTGCAACACCCTATCCCACAACTTTTCATTCTTATTTTAGCAAATTAAAACTAAACTAAAACAAATTTTAATACTATTTATTTTAAATTATTATAATAAGTTTATTTTTAAATAATATGAAGATCAATAAAAACTAAAAGGTAAATTTTAATAATATTTATTTTAAATTACTATACTAAAAATGACATTTTTCTTTCAGTATCCAAACGAAACGAGAGTAGTCTCTATTTATAGATAAATAAAAATATTGACTTTTGATATAATTTTTATATTTTTTTAAAAAAATTATTATATAAAAAATATGTTTGAATAATTGGGTGAAAAAAATAAAAAAAAATCTGCATAATCAATCAAGAAAACGACATGTGACAGCTGTGATCACAAAATTTTTTTTTAACATGTTGAAACTTTGCAACCGGAATGCCACATAAATAAACTAAATTTATCAACACCCTTGTTATAAAAATTTGTAAAGGTTTTAACAGTTTAAAGAGGTTTTGGACACCCTCATTATGGATGGTCTTATCTTTTAAGGAATTAAAAACCGAACCAAATGCATTTCATGCTATAAAGATTCAAGACTATTCAATTGTGAAGGCCTTGACCTATACGTAATATACCTGTAGATTCGCCATGTCCCAGCAAAATCAAATGTGCGGTGATCTTTTGGGATTGATGTCATTTTCAGTGTTTGGAAAAAAAAATGTTGACAATATTCATATTATTTTTGGATTTGCTTGCATCGAACGTCAGTATGTCTTATTGACGAACAAGATGTGGTTGTCCTCCAACGGCCACCATTGTGATTATATATGGAATACCCAAAATAACTAAAACTAGGGAAACTGGCGATAAGGTCTTTTATCATATAATAATGAAATATTATTTTTCAAAAATATTAAGATAGTATCTCTATGCTCAAAATATAGCATATAGCCATTCCATGTTAGAATTATCTAAATTTATTTTATTTTACACAATTCGATTTTCACCTTTTTCTCAATTCTATACAGTACATAAATATTAATCATCTTCTACTTTTTGGCTCCAATCTGCTAGTAACATAAACTGATTGAATCTCATAATCATACCACAAAAATATTTTTCATTCAAATATATCATATCTTAAAATAAAAATCGGATAACTAATACTCAAGAAAAAAACATATGAAATAATAAAGAATATACACATGTGTGTTTAGAATGTCTTCAACTTTTATTCAATAAATTTCGTTGTCACTACTTGATATTTAACTTTTTGATTCACTACATACACAACTATGATTCATGTATCATAGACATGGAAATTTTGTAGCTTTGTTTTGCAAAAAAGTTCAGTCTGCGTCGTATTTCAAATTTCATCTGACTCTTTCCAACCCATATTTATTGTCCTTTAGTCAACACTAATATTATCGTGACAAAAAAGTCAACAATAATGTTTTTAATAATAATTTTTTTAGACTTCTTTTTGAGAACCAATTTTTGGTTTAAGACTTTTTCAAACCAATTCCTTCCTATATATATATATATCACAGGAAAGGGAAGTTAAAAGAATCACATAAAGTATCCGTGTAAGTCTACTGATGATGACAAAAAGCACTACAAAAACTCATCACACCTTTCTTAGTTACTTTGTGTTGTTCTTTTGGGGATTTGTGGTGATGGATGTTGGTGTAGGAGAAAACACAACAAGTGAAGAAATAAAAGTGGGTGTAGTTCTTGATCTCAAAACAAACTTTTCAAAGATCTGCCTCACTTCTATTAACATGTCGTTGTCCGATTTCTACCAAACTCATCCTCATTACCGCACAAGACTTGCGCTGCACATCAGAGATTCCATGGAAGATATTGTTGAGGCATCAGTTGCAGGTTCTTTATTTTTCTGTTTCTTGCTTCTCCTTTACGATTTTTACGTAAGGGGTAATTCATTATTGTTAGTTTTAGTTGAATGAAGTTAGGTAATGATTCGGTATTATTTTCATAAATTGAATCTACACAATCTTTTAGATGCCTACTGAAAATCCCAAGTGTTTTCTTGTGTAATATGTGCAATGAGTCATGGTTACCAATTCCACGAACTGAAGAATCTGTTTAATTACTATTATCAATCTACTAGTGATGTATGCTTAGAATCTAGCTGAAGATTAGTCTACTCTTAAGAGAATTCTTTTGATAAACAATATCCAGTCTCTTTCTTTTCTAGAAAGTTTGGGTGAATATCGTATGGTCGAGGAAATGCCTACCAACAGGTAAGGAGACCCTTTAAATTTGTGAATGTGTTGGCAGAAATGGAGGAGTTTAAACCAACAGTTGGTCATTTCTGGGAGAGAACTGAGCCTATCTTCCTATCTACTTCTTCAATGCATCGTTTCTCTAAGAAGTTGAAAGCTCTTAAGCCTATTCTCCGAAATCTGAGTAAGGAGAGACTGGGGAATCTCTCAAAAAGAACTAAGGATGCTTTTGAGGAACTTAAGGAGAAGCAGGAGAAGAATATGGAAAATCCTACTGAGCAAAACATGATTGATGAAGGTGTTGCGGCTGACAAGTGGGAGAGACTTTCAAGAATAGAAGAGAAGTTCCTGAAACAAAAAGCAAAGCTGCACTGGTTAAAAGTAGGAGATAAAAACAATAAGGTGTACCATAAAGCAGCAACTATAAGAGCTATAAGGAACTCTATTCAAGAGATTCAATGTAGTGATGGGAGTATAGTGGATGGTATTGAAGAAGTGAAGATGGAAGCAGAGAAATTTTTCAGAGAGTTTTTACAACATGAAC
>JABAYD010021113.1:0-15529 GCA_014822095.1 Diplotaxis tenuifolia
AGATTGACTTTGGAATACATAGATAGATAGGTTGGAAGATGAGGGATGTTTTTTTATTAGTTGTTGTTTGTTGATGATGATCTTATTTGTTGTTGAGAGTTTTTCCTCAAACTCATGCATTGAACTGAAATCTTATCCTCGAAACATGATAATAAATTATTCTAATAATTTCAATTTTATTTTAATAGTTTTTATTTGACATTATTTTCATACATAATTAAATATTCTAATAGAAATAACTCAATATTTGAAAACAACTAACAATTTATAGAAATAAAATCAGGCGTAGCCCAGGAAAGTGTAAAATGTAAGAAATAATAAAAACGCACATATTACATTATTCAAAATATTATGAAAGAAGAAACAAATCAGGTTTAAACTCAAAAATCATTTTAAATTTTGATTTCCTAACTTATTCATTCCCTCTATCTTTTGGATTTGTATATTATTCAATTAGTGACTAACATTTTTTAAAAGTGTTAGTAAGAAACTAATCCCTCTAGGAGTATAGAAGTATGCATAAAAAATAAAATTGTTGAAAAAAGGTTTCAACTTCAAAAAGGTTGAACCTAATTTTATTTTAAAATCTATTCTATTAAATTAGAAACATGACTTATTGATGACTTATTGATATATGTTTAGTCCAACAGTTAAGAGAAACAAAAATTAAAAAAAAAACATTAAGGAAAACAATGGTCTTTAAAGGTTGTCTATTACTTGGAAAAAAAAATATTTGGTATTAATGTGTATAGACTTTGACAACATTCCTGCTAAGAACATGATAGAGGGTTTCGAGTACAGAACTATCTTCTTACTTGGGTAACTACTGATCACCTGCACAGCTCAAATACTTACTGGAGTAAACATGCAAACACTCTGTTTTTTTTTTGTTTCTCACGGTTGGCGAGTTGAGGTTTGTTTTCTTGGTGATAAAGCTCATTTCTCGTCCTGGATATCCTCCAACCAAGTTCTCTCCCAAACCCTTCACAATCTGAGAAACGAAAGATCTTGATTATTTTACTCAGAAAATCATAAAAAGGAAGCAAGGTCTTTTAATTTACCTATTGTGTGTATTTATGAAGGATCACCAGTGACAGGATTGTTTGTGTGAATGACGAAAGCATAATCACCACATATAATTCTTGAACCAGCACCGACATGCAGACGGCATCATGGTCAACTCTATTTTTCTACTGACGTAAGCTCTCACGTTCCACTTTGAAGCCCAGAGCTACATGTTGATGTTCAGAAGATCAGTAAAGTACTTGGTTCCTTTCTTACACACAACAAACTCTTAAGAGATTGTTACCTTCTTAATTGCCACCCATGATCAGTTCAAGCTTGATTCATCTCCATGATACGACATTCTTTCACTTCTCAGTTTGTGAATCAGTTCATTTCTCTACCAAAGAGTTCAAAAACTCATCATGTCATGCATCTAGAAAAGCATGAGCAGAGGATGGCAAGAAAAAAATAATTATATGTCTAGTTATTACCAGAGCCTTTGGTGCGCTCATTTGTAAGACAGCTTCTTGAATCTCCTTAAGTCTTGCCATGTCTCCCCTGTTAAGAAAAACTTTAAGGGTAGAGACCTTGTGTGCTACATCCTGAAAAGCGATGGATCCAACAAAAACAATATTTCTTGCTGCCTCCATCTGTTCCAATCACTCTCCAACAGAGTTGTGCAAGAAAGCAATGGTTAAACTCTGATCAATGACTCGATAAATCTCTTGCTTTTTCCGTCGCTTAAAAAATTAGAAGGCTGTATAAAAAACAGAGCAAAGCTGAGATTTTAAAAACAGGGCAAAGCTGCGAACTTTGTAATCTCCAAAACAGAGCAAAAGTGAAAATAAAATTACATTTCCGTTGTGTTGGTAAACTTGCTGAAATGGAGTCATGAGCATCGGTCCAAGCGACGACCCTCTGTTCTGATAAACCCCAGATTCGAGCTTTGACATCTATGGAACCCATCATGGAGTTTTTTGTTGTGTGCTAGAAGAGAATCGTTATCCGATTTCAAAACATCGAACTGTTTCTTCAGAGTATCATAGTCTCTTTCAAGCTGCTTTGTCTTCAACCTAGCTCTCCTGTTCTGAAACCAATTCGTAATCTGCCTAGGCTACAACCCTAAGGCCTTACCTAGCTGCATCTTCCTCTCAGGCTCTAACTTGTTCCCCAGCTCGAAGATATTCTCTAATGCCCTAACTTGCTCTAAATTCAGCCTCTTCTTCGTCCCTCCTAACATCATATGGGACCCATCATCTGATAGATTGTATTCGTCGTGGTCGGGCTTTTTTTGAGTTAGATGGTGGTGGTCTGATAATCCCGTGAACGTCAATGATCTGTTGATCATGTAGTTGCCTCCTCCTCCTACACCAAAACAAAGGTTTAGCACTTCAAATCATGATTTGGTAGAGTCTTAAACCCTTTTCATACTGTTATATACATGTGTAATTGTGTGTCTATACAGAGAGAGAGAGAGAGAGAAACTTGCCATATAAGAGATGAGGAGGGAAAGAAGGGGAGAGGTATGAGAAGTTAAGTGATGAGCATTGTCTTCATGAAGTTTCTGAAACATGAGTCCATGCTGTGGAAAGGCCAACTTCAATCTCAGTCCTTCTTGACTATTAATAATATTGCTCTTTTTCCTCCTCATACATATACATATATAAACGTATATGTCACACAAGCACAAAGCCAACCGGTTATGAAACTATTATTGTTCAGAGAATTGAGCTGAACATAAGTCACTGTATTACAAAGACCCAACAACAGTGAGTCACTCTCATACAAGACATGATTCTCTTTAACTGAATTAAGAGTTCAAAAAGTTACCGTAGTTGTTATGATAGAAGATATGAAGACACTCATCACAACCAACTCTCCATAGCCGAACTGCCTTGTCTTTAGAAGCTGAAAGAAGCAACTGCAAAAAAACCAATACCTAATTCATACGGAAAATGGATCAAGAAATCTCAAAAAAAAACAAAGAAAAGAAAAGACTTAAAAATCACATTTGAGTCTGACCATGCCTAGTCCAAGACATCTCCAGTATGACCATGGAGTACTTGAAACGGTGTTTCTTCAGTATAAAAAGCTTTCTGAGGGAACAGAGACAATCGGCAATAGTAATGAAGTCAGCAATAAAATCTTACCATTCTTTCATCTGTCCATTTAGTGACGGTAGCCGGATTTGAAAACTTCTGTAAATAAAATTTGATTTGGTATTTATGAGTTCTTGTTAAACGTTTTGAATTTAAAATCTACTGAAGAAGAAAAATAACCTTATTTTTGAATTTGTGTCACCCATTTGCTGTTTCAAGGTCCACTCCATTGCCCGCTTTAAGCTTTTTGTGGGATTGTAAAGATCATCTGAGACAATAGTTTAAAATCCGCGAGTTCCAATCAATATAGACTCGATCTTGGTTCGAGATTAGCAAAAGCATGTGTCTAGTAATACGGTACATCTCTTATCTCTTTCTATGTCTGATATATATAAATGAAAAGGGAGGAGTAACTAAGCTAATAAGGGGATGAAGGAAATAAGAACCTGGGGAACATGTTGTTCTTGACGGCTTTTTGGCCATATTTTCTCCAACGATAGCCACCATCAATAATATCAACTTGGCTCCATAGAAATCAAAAGGTTGACTTTGTGTTTCTCAGAGGAGTCTGAATCGCCGGAGACAGAATTTCTAGAGGAGATACTGGTTTAACCGGTATGTTTGATCGGTGGGGATTTGCCATTCGATTTCACGCAGATTTGGCTTCTTGAGAGGATTCTGGATTTTGATTGGAACCAGGAGATGGTGAAAAAGTTTATAAGATATAGATGGAAAAGGAGGTGAAACGAAAGACATGAGAGTAAAGAGAAGGTTTGATTGTCTGTGGTGATGAAGATCGCGAAAAGGAGAAACAGAGAAGATAAAGTGAGTGAAAGGGAATCGATCTACGACTCAATTATGGGATGAGGGTTTGTGAAATCGGGTTCTACATAGATAGGTTAAGAAGACTTTATTAGCGCCTTTTAATAGAGTAGGATGTAATGCACAACAACAAAAACAACAAGGAAAACAACGTTAGGGTTTGCTTTTATTTTCAATAATTTATTACAAAAACAACAGATTTACAAGATTGTAAAAACCCCAGAGAATGAGATCAAAGGTAAAAGAAGCCTTTTAGCATTCGCATCCAGTTGACCTCTGTGGATTGCTCGTTCCGACATCGATTGTGTCCGGCAAGTACCTAAGACAAAGCATCAAACACAATCAACACAAGTTCCAAGACACGATCTCTGATCCATTCAACCACTTATAAAAAAAGCATTGAAACTTACATTTCTTCCTCTTCTCCACTCTTCATTGCATCCTTGGTAATACACATGAATGCGTCTTCTACATTGGTGCCTTCTTTGGCAGAAGTTTCATAGTATGGAATGTTTCCTTTTGAAGCACACCAAGCTCGAGCCTTCTTCTCTGAAACCACACGGCTGTTTCCACCATCTACATCGATTTTATTACCGATGACAACAAAGGGAAAGTTCTCTGGATCAGAGGGACTCGCCTGTAAAAAGTCACATTAAAGCAAATATGCTTATCACTGAGCAAAGACAATGGAGTAATGAATCTACACATACCTGGATCAGAAACTCTTCTCTCCAGTTATTGAGATCCTCAAATGATTTGGCAGAGTTGACATCATAGACGAGTACACAACAATCAGCACCGCGATAAAAAGCTACACCAAGGCTCTGGAACCTTTCTTGACCAGCCGTGTCCCATATCTGATAAAAAATTCAAGACTTTAGATCTTATGGTCAAACAAAGAAAGCAGCACATAAAGCATTTGTGGATCAATTTTAATCTAGGTCAGACTCTGTCAAGTGTCAACCCGTTTCAAACATCAGAATTTCAAAAGTAATGCTGAATATGTTGAAAAAAAATATAATCATTGTTCTATATAGATTTTTTTAATTAAAATAGATGAAAATAATTTCTAACGTTTTTTTTTTAGTTTTATTATGTGTGTATAAGTTTAGATTTCAAAGAAAGGTCTTTAAGAATCACACTACTAAACAAGTATGAACCATTCAAATGTTGGAATGACACACAACAATCCCAAAGAAGTAAACTTTCCATCACCTCAAAAGCTGATCAAAGATTGACCAAAAAAGCTCATAAAGTTATCAACTTTAGGAGTCACAATCATACTAGTGTTAAGAAAGTGAAATCTAGCCCCAGGAAAAAACAAAAGTAGTTCAGTTATAAAAGCGCAGCTTCAAGACAAACCTGTAAAGTGAAAAGGCGGTCTTCATAGTGTACTTCCTTAGTCAAGAAATCAGCTCCAATGGTGGCCTTGTACTGGTTGCTAAACTTCTTATTAACATATCTGAAAACGTGGTGTTAAAGTGAAACAAGACCACAAACTAATCTTACATTGTCTATGACATAAAGTAAGTCATGACCAAAGAATATATTGATCCATATCTTGAAAAACCATTCACACAAAACTTAGGATACTGATTCATCAAAGAGGTCTTCCCCACCCTGCAAAATTACAAGTTAGAAAGGGCCAATGAGAATAGTAATTTGAATGAACATAGATCTGAATCACGACTCCATGGGAGCCAAGTAAATCTGTAATTACAACTTTACAAATTCAGTTACAAGAAGAAGCTACAGAACAGACATAAATCAACCACCTACGAGATCAGCCTATTTCAGATCGAATCCAATCAAAGATTACCATCTTACTCGTTGAGAACACTAAAGAAGCAGATACATATACAGTAGATACAAAGAGAGAAAGAGAGTTAACGGACCCGCTATCACCGAGGATGATGACTTTGAGGAGAGTTCTTCTACGGGAAGGCATCGGAATCAGATAAAAGATTCAATTCAACGATGAAAGGATCTCTCTCCTCTGCGATTTCTGTGAAAGTCGGTGTTTGTTTTCTTCTTCTCTTCTCGCTTGTCCTTTTGAGCCTAAAAGTTGTTGCTGTTCTGTCTTTTTAATTATACAAAAGTGAAAATATTTTGTCGTATTTAATAAATTATTTTAATTGTTTTATAAAAATTGGATTTTAGTAGTTTGACTTAATTATTTTGGGCCTGTAAAAGATTTGGATAGAGTGTAAAGTTTTATTATGGGCCAATCAAAAAGCCTTTTTGGTCTCTTGAAGATGAAAACTTGAATATATATATATATCTCACTAATGCAAATGTTTATGAATTTTAAAACTTCCAGCATTAGCTTCTTTCAATCTGAATTTGAACATCTTTTTTCTTTGTTAAAACGAATTTGAACATCTTTTTAATCTTCAAAAATACTTAGGGTTTTTAGTTCAGTCAGTATTTATCGTAGCTGTATTGTTTTAGTCAAGTAAATCATAGAATTTTAGATTAATACTTGTTTTAGCAATCACCAAATCGGTTAAAAGAACTTCTAACGTTTCCTTTGCACTGGTAGTGTTCTTTGTTACCAGCCACAACAGACTATTGGACAAAATATTACATTTCACAGTTACCAATCTATGCTGAAACCGAGTAGCCATTTGTAGATGAATAACAGTAGAACCCAAAGTGGACTCAGATTTCTAAAGTTTTTGCTGACTATTTAAAGAAAAAAATCGTCGAATGACCTAAAATGCCCTTTGAAGTTAGATCAGAAACAGAGGACTACAACGGAGAAAGAGACAAAGAAAGCATAGAGAAGGATCAAGAACCCGAAATGAAGAGCCCAATTCCTCTTAAACTTCCCCAGATAACTCTCCGACGGCTCCTGGTACGGTACTTCCAGATCACCGGCCGCCGCAGCGGCTGAGATCTCATCATCACCAACGGCGGACGCTGCCACTGTCTTAACGAACCGAAGCTTTTCCGTGGCGAGGCCAAGCGTTAGCTTATGGCAACGACGCTGGTACTTGAACCCGTTGATGCAACGGAGGGTCTGCGCCACCGAGATGTAGAAGATGAGGTGAGAGAAAGAGAGGAAACAAATCGGTGCCCAACAATGGCGGCACTGGAGACGGCTAGAGGGTTGAGAGAGGGATGCGAAGATGATGGCGAGGAAGATGAAGAAGAGGGTGAAGAGGTTGTGGAGCTTCTTCTTTTGGATGTCAATGGCTCGTTTTTTCTCGAGGGTTTTCTCGAAGTGGAGTTGGATTATGGTGTTTAGAGCTTGAAGGGCGGTTTCTTTGGGGATGTACGGTTGTCTTTGATGGTGGTGGGTCTCTTCCTCGTCGTGGTCCGCCATTGGAGGACTAGAGAGAGAGAGAGAGAGATAAGAGAGTGGAACTGTGGAAGTGTGTGTGGGTCTGTCTAGGAACATGTGAATGCCTGATCAGTTTAAAACGGTCTGAAAAGTTTTTTTTGTATTGATTTGTAATTTTGTCTCTTTGTTTTGCAGAATTAATTCATTTACATTATTGGATTTCAGTTTCTGAAGTTTTTGATAGTTAAAAGTGGGGATCCCTCAAGTTAAAAATAAGAATGTTATTTTTTCGTATGAAACGCAAAGGTAACCATTAATTTTTCAAATTTGTTTGAAGAATCATTCAGAAAATAAAATTTGCTTAGTTTTGCATAAAAGTTTGGAACCAACTACAAAAAAAAATAAAACAGGTTCAGTTTTCTTACACAATTTTTTATCATTATCTTAAAACTTAGAGAGGATGGAAGTGGGACTATTGAGGAGGTGAAGAAGATTGTGAATACTCTTAAGGAAGCTCAAGTACCATCACAAGCACAACTCGTTGTTGGTAGCAGCAGCATCTTCAACATATATGTTCATGTCTATGGAATCTTGGATAATGTCGTCTTGACACTGCGTGAATAGAACAATATAACAACTTAAAGAGATTTAGAAACTTCCGTAAGCTGCTATACAGTGAGGAAGTTAGTTGATCATAACTTGTGGGAGACAAGGTTGGGTATGCACTTGCTCAAAATTTGAAAGTGATTTACTTGTGTTGGTGAGACTCTTAAGCAGTGCGAGAGTCTGGTTCGACCATGGATGTTATGTTTGCACAGACCAAAGCAATAGCTTGTACGTATAACATCAAAAACATTCATCTTATTTTTTGACTATTATAGTTCCTTCTTCTCTTTCACACAATTTCACTATGCTTCCTTAGAGGTTTATCTTCAAATTGTTATGATAACCAAACGTTACTCTAAATATCACATTAGATTTGCTAATTGCAGATCAGTCCGTCCTTAATATGCAGCATGGCTCGAAAGATAATGTATTGCTTAAGTTTTTTCCAACTATAACTAAAATTCATATCATATCAACAAACTACAAGTTGACGCAATACATAAGAATAATAAAAAGACAAGAGAGGCAAAGCTCTGTATTCGTGAAGTCACCTCTGGATCTTCAGCAAACTACAAGCTCCATTATTCATCGTGCCTGCGAGCGAATCTTGTTGAGTTCAGACTTAGCGAGGTCTAGCTGTTTCTCCGCATCGATTCTCACTTTCTTGGGAGTTGTGAGGAAGAAGAGGTTTCCGTTTTTCTGATAGACACTTCGAGAAGAAGAGAGACAGCTCAGTTCATCTAGCGCAACCTCATGCCTTTTCACTTCCTTCTGAAGTTCTAATTCGCGGGCAGAAGAAGAAGACGAACTGCTCGCCATGTTTCTCCGGCTGCGGCTGGCTGATTTCTAATTAGGTTTCTTTGAATGGTCTCCCAAGTCAGAATCTTGTTCTGTAAATCTCATATTATTTAGTCTGATATTAGTTTTTGTGTTCCTCTTTGTTGCCTTAATATCTAAGCCCATTAAAAGCCCAACTCAAACTTTTGTCACTGAATTCCATTGATTGATTTTGAAATCTACATCCCTAAAACCTCTATAAATTAATACTCTATAAATTAATAATCTCTTTAAATTAATAAATTTCGTTGGTCCCAACTTGGGCCGATGTAAAATATGACACAAATCGATAAAATAATAAGATAATAAATTTTTGAAAAACTTTATGTAAATATATGCTTCCAATATAAACATAAATTAATAATT
The DNA here is from genome assembly GCA_014822095.1 of Diplotaxis tenuifolia. Taxonomy (NCBI): domain Eukaryota; kingdom Viridiplantae; phylum Streptophyta; class Magnoliopsida; order Brassicales; family Brassicaceae; genus Diplotaxis; species Diplotaxis tenuifolia. The sequence continues at coordinate 9,022 of JABAYD010021113.1, forward strand.
AACATTTATGAATTTTATATAAATATAATTAATATATTTCATAGTTGGTCTTTTCTTATTATAGTGAAGTTTATCTTTATTTTTTTAATATTTATAAACACTTTGATATTATTTTTTATTTTACAATTAAAATATATTTACGGCATGGACCAAATAATCAAATAAAAACATTTTAAATTTGGTATCAATAAAATTTAATCAATGAATATATCGTAAAGTTACTTGTTCTTTATATTTATACATAAAAACATATTTTAAAATAAATAAATTTTTAAAAAAAAAATTTTCGGTAAATTAATATCTCTATAAATTAATAAAATTTCAAAGTCTCAACATTATTAATTTATAGAGGTTTTAGTGTATTTGTTTAATCTTCATCCATGTTGAAACACATGTTGGAGTTTACAGACGTGAATAATTGCGGTTTCTACTGTTAATTAAGTGTTTAATACAATTGATAAAGCAGTTAAAAATTGGTGTGTTGTGAACGGCCACAATTAAGCAAAAAGAAAAGTAGAAAACAAAATGTATTTAGGAAAATTCTTATTTAGAGTTTCTTATTATTAATATGAATGATAAGTTACAAACCCTTAGACCCATATTTATACAAGCCTCAAAAAATCCGATTTCCTTTTCACAATAAAAAAAATACGATCCATAAGTGATGGGCCTTTGCTGGTGCACAGAGATTTAAGACATACAGATGCAACATGGTGCATATGCAAGATATTTATGATTGGTTTCTTATGACATATTGCAGCAGTTTAATAATAAATTACTAATATTCATACAATATAACATTATAAGAATATCAAAAAATAATAATATGAAGAAATATATAACTATTAATATAATATAAATAATAATAATATTCTATTTGTGCTTTAAAAATAAATAAATGAAGGTTATAATTTCAGTAATTTTTTTTAAAAAAATATATTTTTTCTAGAATCTGTAAAAGAATATTTTTTTTCATTTATATATGTATGTATATTTATAAATTTTTATATATTAAGGTGAAAATTTTATAGAAATATTCTTGGTTTAAATTTTTCACTATATTAATTATGATATTGTTTGTGAATTTAAATTACAATAGAATATATACATCTATATATATGTATATATATATATATATAATATTTCAATTTTAAATGTTTTTTCAAATTTTAAAATAATTTTAGAAAATATTTTGTATTTATCCAACCACAAACGCGAGAACCAATTTATGATTTTAAGAGGTTTGGAAGGATTTATAGCGGTTTGTATGATTGTTATAAAACATAGAGAACAAAAGCTGCGTTTGTGGGTGGAGTTGGAGAAACCATCCATCCTAAGCAAGGTTTAAAACACCGTTTATGTTTGGGAATTTTTGTGTACAAGCGATTCGTGCTCAGCTCTACGTATGATAGAGAGAAGGAGACGTCTAGCTGTAGAGTGTTCTCCCGCCTTGAAGGTTGGTGAACCCGGGGTCTAGCTCTTGGGATGCTGCATCTGAATGAGGGTCAGTCTATTTCGTCAGTGCCTTGGTAGCAGCAGGGAAGATTGGTCGTTAGGCGGGGGCCGCCCGCTAATAGTGGAGATCTCGAGGTCCTCTTGATGATAGTCGATGGTCCCGACTCTAGGATCGGTCCCTTAGGTGCCTTCTGATTTATAGTTGATGGTTCTGACTACTGGGGCAGTCCTTGAGCGTCTATGTATTGAACCATGGAAAGTGTTTGGATTTATAGTTGCATCCTTCAAGGAGGATTGCCTACGTACCCTTCAGTGAGGGATCAAATCATTCGTAGTTCATGTATAAGTGGAGGTACGTGGCCTAGATGGGCACATGGCCTTGTGGGCACATGGCCTTAGTGGGCGCATGGCCTAAAGAGCACGTAGCTCTGATGGAGATGCGGAACCTAGATGGGCACGTAGCCCTGGAGAGGCATGTAGCCTAGGAGATGCACATAGTCTAGGAGAGGCACGTGGCTCTATAGGTGATAGGAGGCATATGTTCTAGTGGGTGCATGGCCGGAACAGATGATGAACTAGTCGATATGTTGCATTGAGCATGTGGCTTTGGTATGCTTCAATGAGCATGGCGTATTCTTGGTGATGAGTAGGAGAACGTGGTCTGAGCCATAAGCTGAGTTGAAGACGTGCTGCAGTGAGCATATAACATATTCTGGTTGATGGTAATCATGGAGATCCAGCTTGTCATATGCTTGTCGATGAAGATTGTCTTTTAGGTATGAAGTCTTGTCTTGGCTGTTGAATTGTGGAGCTCTGAAGACGGATGTGTTCCCTTATTATACGTGCAGTAATGAGTATGGAGCTTCATATGGCTGATAGTATTCATCGGGATCAGCCATCATAAGAGTGTCGAAGAAGAAGGTTTTCTAGGTATGAGAAATTGCCTTGGCGGGTATAGAATGGTTGAGCTCTGGAGATGGATGTGTTCCCTTATTTAGGTTTAGAAACCTTATATTTATAGTAGAAGTCGTGCCTCCTTCCTAGGGTTTAGAAATATTTCATATATCGGAATATTTATATTTATCTCTAAGATAGCACAAATACTAGCTTATTTCTGTTTTCCTTTGGATTTAGGGATTCATCTCTAAGTTGATTACCTGATAAATGGAAGATTTCCATTTATCTTAAGGCATGAGAAATTACATGGATCGAGACCAAGAAACGGGGACCTGGGAACCGGAGGCAGGAACCAGACTGGAGGCAGGGACCCAAGATCTAGAGGCAGGGACCTTGAAGCCGGAAGCTAGAATAATCTCTTCATGGAATATTTTTCCCCAACAGGTTAGTGCATGAAGGAACATTTGGTATCATCTTTTTTTATTTGTTTTTGTTTTAAATTAAACTAATTAATATTAATTTATAACAACTAGGGTCCGATTATTAACGACTATTGATTTAGGTTGTGACTTTAGAATTAAGGCTAGAGAAATTTTGGTTGTGAAAATTGTGCTATCACTTTAGAATTAAGGCTATAGAATCTTACTTTTTTTTGGTTTTATAAAGAATTTCATTTTAACATTTTATTACATATAAAATAAATTTTAGAATTTTAATTTATATGATTTTATAGGTTTATCTTATAAATAATGTTTACTTATATTAACACTATTGGCCAATGAAAAAATAAAATACTAATAGTATAAATATAATTAATAATGTCATTTTTATGAAACAAAAAAGTAACTGATAATAATAATAATTTTTTTCTTACAAACAAATCATTGTTTTGAACAATATATATTTTGTTATCCTTTTATTGAATTTTTTTAGTTGTGTTAAATAATTTATTTTATTTTAGATATTTAATTTATTTTGTTAAAAAAATTTAGTTATTTGAATTTGTGGAAAAAATTTGTTTTTTCGATTATTTTCTGTTTGCTTTTTTAAAAAAAAAATATGCCAAGTGTCAAAATAGATTATATGACTTGTCCTTTAATATATAAAGTGACGTCACGTTTACAAACCTAGAAAACCTAATTCTTGACATCACGGATTCAAAAAGTTCAAACCCTAGCTTCCATAGATGAGTAAACTGGGAAACGCCCTTCTTTCGGCTTTGGTTATCTACTTACTTGTTCTTCCTCGTCGTCTCGGCGGCCGGGGAAAAAGAAAACGACAGCGGTTGCTCTGTTGCTGTGAATTCAGCAACGCTTCTAAAGTATAAGATCATAGATATCTTCTCCACATTGATCGTCAGAGTTTTTGGTGTTTGTTCACCCATCTTTGGCCTCGATCTAGTTGAAATTTTGTTCGTACATAGCCCAGAATCTACCTCTCTACTCGCCTTCTCCTCTGCCCTCCTAATTATTCCTGATGCCATAGGGAGCCTCACTAGTTCTTGCCTCGGAGATGAGCCACCTTGGAGTGATTTCCCGATGGTGAGAGTTGTAGCCATGTCTGCTGTGATCCTAACCATGATTGAATCCTTTGCTTCATCTTTTATGATGAAAAGATCGAAGTGCATAGGCTCGTAACTCGAATATTGGAATCAAGGATTGTGTTACATTCAATAATCGTAGGAATAGCATTTAGGAGCATCTTCAAATGATAGCATCATTGAGCCTTTTATAGGTGCAATAACAGTCCATCAATTGCTTCAAGGGATTCGTCTTGGACGTTGCATCTCAAAGGCAAAGTTTGAGCTGAAATATTTTTGGTTATGGTCATATTATTTTCCCTCACAACACCTGTAGGACTCGGAATAGGTGTTGGAGTCGTAGAGATTTACAAGGAGAATGTCCGGACAGTATTGATGGTGTCCGGTTGTTTAACCGCTGTAGCTGCCGGAATATTATTTTACATGGCGACTTTCAGAAAATACCCTGTCTACTAGGTGATGTAGGTGATGTCCGCGCCCTGCGCAGAGTGAATGAATTAAATATAAAAATTATTTTATATATAAATCTTAAAAATTTTAAAATTAGAGTCACAAATAATACATGTTGTATAATTAAAGATGTAATATTTGATATACATAGCAATGAAAACAAACAATCTGAACTTTTATGGGCTATCCATTTTAAATGGGTTATCCATGTTAAATGAGTAAACAACAAACAGTAATAAGTTTATTAATAAAGTAATATGTTATTGTTTTATTGAATTTTAACTATTTCACTGAGTACATTGAAATTATAGACTAAAAACTAATATGATATTAAATACATGACATATTTTCAAACAAAAGTTTTAAAAAATCTCTAAAATCTAAGAAAAATGATTTTTTTTTATTTTATTTAAAGTTTTAAGAAGAAAATAGTATAAATATTGAGAAAATTTAGAACTATAAAATTTTAATTTTGAAATAATTTTATAATTAAAACTTAAAAAAATATTACACTATTTAAGATTATCCATGATTTAGTTACTTTTATTTCTAAAAAATAAAAAAATATAATCTATAATATTTTTGTGAAGTTTAGAGATTTCATTAATTTTATTTGAAACTTAATAATACTTTGACTAAAATAAATACAGTTTGGATATTAAAATGAGTATTTTTTTACTAAAGTAAGTAAGTAAAATAATTAGTTAAAGTATTAAAATATATATAAAAATTAGATAGCAATAAGGTTAACAAAAATTTAGTAAAGTATTTTATGGAATTTAATTTCTTATACACTTATCATGCATTGTTATCACATTTCATGGTAATTATTTCTTCAAAACATGCTTTGGAAAGATGACACATTTTCAAACAAAATTTATTTAATAAGAATGCTCCAAAAATAATAAAAAGAGGATGTGAATTTAAGACATAATCTCACTACTTTTTTATATAGTTGACATGATTTCTCAAAGTTTTGTGACTCTGTGTAAATTTTCTTTTTTTTTGGTAAATTGTACAAATTTTCATTCATATCACTTAATGCATGACTGTCTCATTATAAATCTACAACCAAATTTCAGTGGTAATCAGTATATTAGTATTTCCAAAAATATGTACAAAATTAATTGTGAAAGAAATTACTGACCAAGAATTAAGGAATTGTATAATCATTTCCATTCAGGAAAAACGTAATAACTAAACGTTGCCATCATCTTAAGTTACAACTACATATATCAAATTTATTAGAAGTTTCCTTATTTTTAAATGATATCAAATTGTCCTTGCAAATCACGTTTCTATGAACAACACCTCAGATTTGAATAATGATTACGGTTCATTTAAATTTCATACTAACCGGGAATGTTTTGACCGGTTCGTTAAAAAAAGTGAACCGTATTCATTTCTATGCCGTTGTGTGCAAGCCATATCATAAGCATCACAAACTATATTGAATTTGTGTTATTAGAATTTACACATATAGATTCTAAGAGCCGTATTCATAACATCATTGTTGTGTTCAACCCATATCATAAGCATCCCAAACGATATTGAATTTGTGTTCTTAGAATTACACATATGGACTCTTAAGAAAATATAGGGTAAAAAATAACTACTCTAATCGTTTTCACAAATTCATTCGGACAGAACTTGGATTCACCCCCTAAGGTGAATTGTATAATTCACCCCACTCCTTTGCACCAATCAAACTGTTACATAGGATTAGTTAAAAAAATATTAAGTTTAAAGAAAAAAAAAGGAATATAGCTTGAAGAAAAAAAAACCTAACGTTTTGTAAGGCCGTCGTTAACCGTTTCACCCATCGGCTTCTTCTTCTTCATCATTCCAGAGATTCCCAAATAATTATTCAAGTAACTTACAGGTTTGATCAATTAGGTTATCTATGTTGTTGTTGATTTATTTGATTTTTTTAGATCTTTTGGTTATCATCACGTTGATGTATGAATTTAGCAATAGGAAGATTGGGCGAACTAGGTGATGGTACGCTTTTGTTGTATTATATTGATGCTGACGAAACAGTCGATGACTAATTATTATTGCCAACACTATTGAAGTCACAATTGTTCTGGCAATTGTTCGTACCGAGTTAGGTCTTGTTCGATCAGTAATACGAGACTGAACTCGTCGATGGGACTTGCAAAGACG
>JABAYD010021133.1:0-11996 GCA_014822095.1 Diplotaxis tenuifolia
GAAATTTCCGACGGACGATGTCCTCGGAATATTTCGATAATTTCGTCCCTCGGTTTTTCATCGGAATATTCCGAGGCCATAGATCGTCGGAATATCCTCGGAATTATGTTTGTCGGTATTTCCTCGGAATTTTCCGACGAAATACCGACGAAATGTGTAATTCCGACTTATTCCGACGAAATTTCGACGATTTTTTCCCTTAGAATCGCGCAGTTTTCTTGTAGTGTAACTACATATTATTTAGCGGATATGGACGAGTACATATGAGCTTTCAAACTACTATATTACTAACTGTTGTTACTTGTTACATAGTTATCATATCATATTGCTTATATACATATAGTTTTATAACAACTGGTAAATATCGTTGCACATTTAAGATCATTTGAATGAGGTCACATATGTTAAGATATGTTAAGATGTAAATGTGATAGAGTCATTAATCAATTAGCCTATGTTAGTAGTCACTTTTGTAAATAAGGTAAATGTTTGGGCATAAGTGTTATAAAATATTTTATGTCGATACTTTAAGTAATTTCTAGTTTAATGAAGGGCTAAACTAGAAATTTATTCTTAACAAAAGGAGAGTTTGGTCCCCACTACAAATCCTAGCCAAAAATAAAAAGCTCTCGATATCCCATCAATTGAGAACTAAAGTCACTTTGGGTTTAGCTTTGGAAAATCTATTTTGTAATCATCAGATCTGTAAAGAAATAGATACAAATATGTTTCCGCTTATATTTATTCAGTCCGAAAATCATATGGTTAAAGGATTCAAGTGAATGAATCATATAGAATAAATCTAACAATTGGTATCAGAGCACCATATTGATTTTTTGTTTGGATCTAAAGTAATTCGGATTTAATCTAAAGTTTCTATATTAAATTTGGATTTAATTATTGTGTGAAAATATTAGATTGTTGAATATGATTTTTCTCTGAGGTTAAGAACATAATTTTGGGATCTGTAGTTATTTTTGTTTTTTTGTTAGATCTGAATTTTTTGCATGTTTAGATCTAGATCTTTGGTTGTTGTCTAGTGAAAAACGTGTTTATATTTAGATCTAAATAAAGTTTATGAATTCATTTCTGGAAAATATTGTTCATAATTTTTGGTTTTCTGAAATTTTGTCTAAAATTTTCGAATTTTTGGTAGAACGAAATTTTTCCAGATCTGGTCTCATATCCGTTTACAGGTCTTGGCAGCTGAAAAAATATGTTTGGGAGTGTTCTGAAAACCCTAGGTTGGAGCAGATTCATAGTGGACTTGGTTTGTTATTTTTGCTCAAATACAGTTTCCTGATTTAATTAATTATTATGGGCCTGCGATGTTTCAGCGCAGAAAGTTGAATTTGAACCCAGGTTGTGTGATAAAAGCTGGCGCCCACTGTTATATCTCCAACCACTCTCTCGCTTTAATATTCTTGCATAAAGAGCCCACAGACCTTTAGTTATATGTCTGCACAAAATTAAAATTCAGTTTAAACCAATTAATAAATTTGATTACACATCTTTAATAATTTAATTGTTTAATTAAATCAAGATGTCGACCCAAATAAAGACCTCTCTTGAGAAGATTATTCATGAAAATTATTGAAGGAAATATGTATATAAATTAATGGCGAATATTTATCGGCCCAAAGGAAGATTATATTTGGCTCGATTATATATATACGTGTGTGCAATATTCATGCGAATGTTAAATCGTCCCAAAGGAAGGTTTAATGTTTGGACGAATTGTACACACACTTGTGATGGTAAATGCGTGACGATTATATGATTTTTTTAACATGTGAATGATAAATCGGCTCAAAGGAAGGTTTATTGTTTATCATGAATTATTGTCAGTGTTTGATCGTTACAACAATAGTATCGTTAGTAATCAATGTTAGTGTCTAAAGACTTGATATTGATGTTACATTTAGTATATTGGATGGGAAGTATAATCAATTAAAGTTTATTATTGATTTCTTCGGATATTGAGTTAATATGGTTCTGTTCTCACTTTCCAACTACTTTATCTGCCAAGTTGGGATCTATTCCAACACTTACAGGTTCTAACTTTAAGGAGTGGAAAAGTAAAGTTAAGATTGTTCTTGGGTGTATGGATCTCGACCTTGCGCTAAGGATGGACAAACCTGCTTCTCCTATGGATGACAACACTTCAGAATATAAGGCTGTTCATGAGAACTGGGAGCATTCAAATCGCATGGGTTTGATGATCATTAAGGACACCATTCCAGAAACCTTTAGGGGTGGTGAGGAGGTTAATGACCTCAAATAGTTCCTTACTGAGATGGATTCACGCTTCGCAAGAAGCGATAAGGTGGAAATAAGCATGCTTTTGCATCGCGTTAGTACGATGAGGTACCATGGCAATGGAAAAATAAGGGAGTACATTTTGGAAATGTCTAACATTGTTTCAAAACTCAAGGCACTTAAGACTGAGCTTCCGGCTGAATTGCTCATATACTTTGTCTTGAACTCTCTTCCTCCTCAGTTCAGTCAGCTGAAATCAAGTTATAACACACAGAAGGAGCAATGGTCTCTTAATGAGCTCATTGCGTATTGTGTGCAAGAGGAAGAGAGAATGAAACAAGAAAAGACTGAAAGTGCTCATATTGCTTACACCTCTAAGGGACATGGCAAAAGAAAGAAAATTGAGCTCATTAAGGATGATGCTGCTAGGGTCCTACCCAAAAGAAACATGCTAAGGTTGAAGATACATGTTTCTTTTGCAGGAAGGATAGACACATAAAGAAGGACTTCCCTAAGTATCACGCTTAGCGTGCTAAGAAAGGTATGTTCCTTGCTTTGGTATGTACCGCAAGAAATTTAGTTGAAGTACTTAGAAACACCTGGTGGTTAGACTCCGGCGCTACTACTAACATCAGTGTTTCGATTCAGGGTTGCATGAGCTACCGAACCCCAACTGATGCTGAAAGACACATTCATATGGCTTATGGGATTCTGGTGCATGTGGAGGCAATCGCGCATTTTAGACTGTTTTTTAGTTGCGGTCATTTTCTAGATTTGAAAGACACTTTTGTTGTACCGTATGTTAGACGTAATTTGGTTTCCGGTCATTTGTTAGACAACTCTGGTTATTCTTGTCTAACTGAGAATGAAACTGCTATTTTGTCTTTAAATTCAGAACTTATTGGGATCGGAAAACTTTTGGAAAATCACAGTCCTTATATGCTTGACACTATAAACTCTAAGAATGAAAGTTCAAGTGTTGAATCAAGAGGTACTAAACGAAAATTTAAAGATGCAAATTCAGAAACTCTTTGGCACCAACGCCTAGGTCACATCTCTAGAAATAGATTTGAGCGTCTTGTGTCAGAAGGTATATTGAGTTCCGTAAAGTTCACGGACTGTGATTTATGTGTGGATTGCATTAAAGGAAAACATATGAAGCATAAGAAATTAGGTGCATATAGAGCTACTAAGTCCTTGAGTTGATACATACAGATATTTGTGGGCCGTTCCCTACAGCTTTTTGGAACGGTCAACAATACTTTATATCCTTCATTGACGGTTATTCTCGATATGCATACATATTTCTTATTCATGAGAAATCAGAATCTCTGGACGTATTCAAAAGGTTTAAGGCTGAGGTGGAGAACCAACTCGATCGAAGGATAAAGTCTGTCAGATCTGATCGTGGTGGTGAATACTATGGTCGGTATGTTGGTTCAGGTGAACAACGTCCATGACCATTTGCCAGATACCTAGAGGAGTGTGGTATTGTGCCTCAATACACCATGTCGGAGACGCCTAGCATGAATGGTGTATCTGAGAGAAGGAATCGCACTCTTAAGGACATGGTGAGGAGTATGATTAGTCATTCCTCCTTACCTGAGTCACTCTGGGGGAGAGGCACTAAAGATCGCAGCATACATTCTTAATAGAATACCAACTAAAGCAACTGCTAAAACCCCTTATGAACTTTGGACTGGTCGTAGGCCTAGTTTAAAGCACCTTCGGATATGAGGATGTCCAGATGAGGCAAGGCCTTACAAGCCGTATGAAAAGAAACTGGACTCAAGAACAGTTAGTAGTTACTTTATTGGTTATTCGGAGCGCTCGGGAGTATAAGTTTTACAATCCCACTGCTAAGAATATTTTTGAGACATGAATTGTTATGTTCTTTGAGGATATTGATTTTGGGGGGGGGAGAAATAAGGTTAAGGATATCATCTTTGAGGAAGAATCGGCTCCGGTTCCTATACCGATTCGTATAGTTACTTCTGATGAAGTAAATTCGGATCCTCAAGTTGATAATGAAGTCATACCTCCAACTCAGGTTGTCGATGATATCGTACAAGAAGGTCAAACTCAAAATCCTCAAGAACTAGTGCAGCAAGATCAAGTTGCTTTTAGGCGATCCACCCGAGTTAGGAGAAGTGCTATTCCAGATGATTATATAGTATTTCTAATGGAACATGATGAAAATCAAACTCTTTCGGAAGATGATGATCCCATCACCTTCCTTCAGGCTATGAGTTGTTCCATGTCGTATGTGTGGCTCGAAGAAGCAACTGAAGAGTATTAGTCAATGCTAGACAATAAGGTTTGGGAAATCGTAAAATTACCAGAAGGAAAGAGACCCATTGGTTATAAATGGATATTTAAAACCAAGAGGGATTCGAATGGTAAGATTGTACCATAGTTGCTATCATTTGTTTTTAACTTTTTAGTGGAGCATTTAAATGAATTCATTCGGTTAGACTTTTTTTCACCTTAATTTTACATGAATTTTCAAGGGTTTGCGTTTTGAAAACTTATCTGTCTAATAGAAGCCCCAGGTTTTTAGCATTCTTTTCTTCTTATGCTTGATACAGCTTAATCAGCAATGTGAAGATCGGAATGTACAATGCTATGTGTATTATTACTTAGCTAGAATTTTGTCCGATACGCCTCTGAGTCCAGGGGTTGGTATTCCCACTCCTAACTGGGATGCTCTAGCAGATATTGATGCGGGTGAAGGAGTCACAAGAGCTGATGTTGTTCTAGGATGGTGAATCAGCTAACATCAGAAGCATCTCATTCTGAAGTTTAATGTGAGTTTGGTTTGGTTTCAAGCTTAGTGTTTCCTTATATATAAAACTTTGCCTTAAGGTTGAAATTTTGTTTTACTAGAATCGTGATGACTGTCCTAATCTGTTTATCTTATAATGTTGCCTTAATTAATGATCGAGTAGCCTTATAATCTTCTTTGATGGAAACGACTAGGAATAATGAGAGCAGTGATGTTAAAAGGTAGTTACTAGTTACGTAGATGTGAGGACTTTAGTCTGGAATTTTGAAAATTAGGAGGTTATGGATGTGAAAACCGATATATAATACATACATAAAAGTTAACAGCTTCGACATCATGTACTGAGTACTTATGTGTCTGGAGATGATTTTCTAACCTTTTCATTTGTTATTCTCCTGTTAATGCTCGACGACTGCAAGCTTTAAAATCTCTGACATATTCACCGTCTGAGCTTTTGTCAAAATTTTATGAGATTGTATTTGGCTTGCTTGATAAGGTTTGTCTTACTACTAATGCTCTTTGTTGTTTAACAAGATAATTTGATTATTTTGCATAAGTCTGGCTTAGGCATTCTTGTTGTTGTTCAGTTTTATGGAATATTTCTCAGTTCCTTGCAGAAGCGGTGATTATATTTCATGTCGCTTTCAGGTTGCTGATGTTCCGCAACTCTTTGGGACAAAATGGGGTGGTAAGGAAGGAGGTATCTTTCTCAACTCTTAGGTTCTTCCAGTAAAAGGCTTTAAGGGTTCTAATTAAGTCACGTTTCCTCCTGTATTTTATAGTTTTCTTTTCATCAACTTGAGCGTCATGTATCCTTTTTGCTAGTCGATCGTTAGGAGTAACTTGCAGTATCCTGCTATGAGTGCACTAAGAAGACTTCCTCTTGATCCAGGAAATCCAGTTTTTCTGCACCGTGCAGCCCAGGGGTAAGACCTTTCTTGTTCTTCTACTCTCCACACTTTTTGCAGTGACGCATTCGCTGGTAATTTTAGCTGAAGTAGGCGCAAGAGACCCATATACAGTTGCAATGACATTAGGTATCTAAGTTATGAATCCAATTCCGCCTTTGATTGTATGCTTTACATGCTTAATCTCTTAATATTCATTTGTTTGTTGTTGATTGCTTTGATTATAAAGAAGTCTCTAGAACACAAGTACTAAATGAATTCTACGAATTGGTTTTCTTATGAGACGTACTCGTGATTCTAATGACAAGCCAACTCTTTTCAACATAATCATACAACAAACGCGATTGATGATCTGAGATCTCAGCTACCTTTTCCGGTGGTTGTGATGGATTCGGGGGGGGGGGTTTCGGAAGATCCTCCTCCTCTGGATGCTTCTGGGAAGAAGACGTGGGTTTCTATGGCAACGGAGAATCAAGTTCTGAAGAAGTATGAGGTTTCGATTTCGGATGGGAAACATTTGGTAGAGGTTCCGATGGATGTGATTGAGAAGTCTAATCCGCTTTGGGAAGATTTTGTGATAGTGAAGTTTCTGGAAACTTGTCCACATATCGCTAAAGTTCATGTTATTGTAAACAAGATCTGGGCATTTGGGGATAAAACGCAGAAGTTAGATGTGTATGAGATGGATTCAACAACAATGAGAGTCAGAGTAACAAATCCTAGAGTCAGAGATAAGATTGTACGGCGTGGGATGTGGAACATTGCAGGAGTGACTATGGTAGCTTCTAAATGGGCTCCAGAGGATGATGATGCAAAGAAGAAGCTTTTGCCTCTTTGGGTACATCTTACAAACGTACCAATGAGCATGTATTCGTGGGAGGGTCTAAGTTTTATTACAAGTGCAGCAGGATTTCCAGATCACCTTCATCCGGAGACTGTAACATGTAAGAACTTTGAGATTGCAAAAGTGTTTGTGTTGGTGGATTTATCAAAAGAGTTGCCTAAAAGATCACATACAATATACAAGGTGAGGAAACGACGGTGGTCTTTACCTACCCTTGGCTTCCGGCAAGATGTGAGAAGTGTGGAAGGTGGGGTCATTATGAAACTTTTTGTGGTGTGATAAAGCAGAAAAGACGGTGGATAAGAAAAAGACTGTTACTCCAGTTAAAGATCCTGAAGTTAGTAGTTCTGGGGTAAAAAGTGAGGAGGTATGAAGTGGTAAAGAGAAAGGCAGTGTTGAAACAATAGGGAATGGGAAAGAAAAGGGGATAGATGAAGGAGATAATATAGAGGAAAGTACAGAACACAGTAAAGATCAAGAATTAGAAGAAGGTCAGGTGAATAATTGGGAAACTGTATCTCTGGAGAAGGCAGGAAGAAGTCCACAACAGATTATATCCTCTGACCAGACGATTATTACCACTCCATCGAGATATGCTGCATTAAGTAATACTGGAGAGAATGGGGAAGAAATTGATCAGGAGGAAGTTGATCAAGAAGAAGAGATGGGAGAGGAGGAGCCTGATGACCTCACACAAAAAGTTACTGCAGAAGAAATTTTGAAGGATATGTTGAGGGAGAAGAAAAGGGGGACAAGGCAGACTCTCCCTAGATTTTCAAAAACGAATCATCGAGTAGTAGCTGGTACTTCGAATCATGTCAATGATATGAAGAGGGGTATGTCAATGATATGAAGAGGGGCACTCGTAAAAACCTTTAATATGACTAGTTTCTTCTGGAATGTGAGAGGTTTCAACAAGTCAACTAAGCATATTGTTATTAAGAATTGGGTTAAAGATCAGTCTATTTTATTAGGTGGATTAATTGAAACAAGAGTGAAAGATAAGAAGGCAGAGAAGATAGTTAAGGATGTTTTCTGTGGATGGAATTTTATGTCTAACTATGAGCATCATTGGTTGGGAAGATTGTGGATTGTCTGGAGGTCAACAGTGAGGATGACTCCAGTTTATAAAAGTGACCAGATTATTACATGTTAAGTGAAGTTACCAGGAATTCAAGATGAGTTCTTCTGTTCGTTTATCTACGCTCATAATACTGTGGAGGAAAGAAACTTATGGGAAGATTTGAGGTATCACTCTGATGCCCCAATATTCAGAAAGAAGAAATGGATGTTAATAGGAGATTATAACGAAATTTTGGAAGGTGAAGAGCACTCAGGCTTTGATAGTTCTCCATGCCTCCCTCTAGGAATGAGAGACTTTCAAGAGGTAGTCAGATACTGTCGGTTAACGGATATGAGTTTCCAAGGCCCGAGACTTACTTGGTGTAATAAAAGAGAAGCCGGGTTATATGTAAGAAGCTTGATAAAGTGCTTATAAATGAGGAGTGGTTGCACACTTGGCCCACTTACTGTGTGTTTGATTCCGGGGGTTGTTCTGATCATCTTCGATGTAGAGTTCAATTGGATATAGAGACCAGGAAAAAAAGGAAACCTTTCAAGTTTACAAATGTTATTGCTAAGATGCCTGAGTTCAAGATGTTAATGGTGGATCAGTGGAAGAATCATGAGAAGCTATACCATTCTACCTCTGCCATGTTCCTTCTTACTAAGCGTCTGAAAGCTTTAAAGCAGCCGCTTAGGGTTTTAAGTAAAAAGAAACTAGGAGATATATCAAGAAGAACCAGAGAGGCTTACCAAAATTTGTGCTTAAAACAAAAGGAGACTTTGGAGAATCCTACTAGTGATGCTGTGAGGATTGAGAATGAAGCTAATATCAAATGGCAGAGGCTGGATGAGATTGAGGAAGAGGTTTTAAAGTAATGTTCTAAAGTTCATTGGCTTGATGTAGGGGATGGTAACAATAAGTTCTTCCACAACTCTGCAAAGATTCGGGAGATTAGAAATGCCATTCATGAGATTCAATGAGGTGATGGATCTTTTGCAAAAACTGATGAAGAGATTAAAGCTGAAGCAGAGGGTTTCTTTAATGACTTTATGACTAATATACTAGAAGACTTTGAAGGTGTTTCTGTGGAAAGATTGAGGGAGCTACTGGATTTTCAGTGTAGTGAGTTGGATGGTATGAAACTGGAAAGAGATGTTACAAAGGAGGAAGTGAAGGATGTTATTTTCAAAATGCCGGGTAGTAAATCCCCTGGTCCAAATGGGTTCACTTCTGAGTTCTTCAAAGAAGCTTGGGAGATTATTGGAGAATATATCACAGTCGCAGTACAATCATTTTTCATCAAAGACTTTCTGCCGAAAGGTTTGAATTCGACCATTCTGGCCCTTATTCCTAAGAAAGAGGAGGCGACAATGATGAAGGATTACCGTCCCATTTCATGCTGCAACGTTTTGTATAAGGTGATCTCAAAAAATTCTTGCTAACAGACTGAAGAATATTCTGCCAAAATGTATTTCCTTGAATCAATCAGCGTTCATTAAAGAAAGGTTGCTGATGGAGAATGTGCTGTTAGCTACCGTGTTAGTTAAAGACTACCACAAGGAGGATGTTTCGTTGAGATGTGCTATGCAAATAGATATATCAAAAGCTTTTGATTCAGTACAATGGTCTTTCTTGTTGAACACATTGGAAGCAATGGGTTTGCCTGAACGTTTCAGAAAGTGGATTTCTCTTTGCATCACTTCAACTTCTTTCTCAGTGCAAGTAAATGGCGAGTTGGATGGTTATTTTCAGAGTAAGAGAGGACTTCGGCAGGGTTGTTTGTTGTCACCATATCTCTTCGTCATTTGTATGAATGTGCTGTCAAAGATGCTAGATGAGGCAGCTCGTGGTGGAAGGATTGGTTATCATCCAAAATGTAAAAACATTGGTCTTACTCATCTTTGTTTTGTAGATGATTTGATGATCTTTGCTGATGGAACCCGTAAATCCATTGAATATGTTATTCAGGTCTTTGATGAGATTGATCGGATGAGTGGTCTAAAGATTAGTTTAGAAAAGTCTGTTCTGTTTATGGCGGGAAATCCTCATAAAAGAGATGAGATAACGAGGGGTTTTCAATTTAAGACAGGCTCTCTCTCCCTGTGCGCTATTTAGGGATCCCTCTAGTGACTAAACACATGATTGTCCTTGACTACCTTCCTTTGATAGAGAAGATCATGAAAAGAGTGAGTTCGTGGACGGGAAGGTTCCTTTCGTACGCTGGAAGGTTGCAACTTATAAACTCTGTTATTATGAGTTTAACAAATTTTTGGATGTCTGCTTTCAGGCTTCCAAGTGGTTGTATTAAGGAGATTGAAAGGATTTGTTCTAGTTTTTTGTGGTCTAGTCCGGATCTTAATGGCAGGAAGGTTAAAGTGGCTTGGAAGGATGTGTGTAGAACAAATAAAGAAGGAGGGTTGGGTATTAGACCGCTAAAGGAGGTAAATCTGGTTTATTGTCTCAAACTTCTATGGAGGATCCTTTCGGCTCATTCTCTATGGGTTAACTGGATTAAGACCTATCTGATTCGGAAGGGTTCAATTTGGATGATTAAGGAAGATACTCAAAATTGTTCTTGGATGTGGAGAAAGGTTCTTAAATGTCGGGAGATAGCTAAGTCTTTATATAAGTTGAGATAAAAATGGAAGGAAAGCTTCTTTCTGGTTTGAATCATGGTGTTTTCTTGGGAGGCTTTATGAAGTGTTGGGTGGGAGAGGGAACATTGATTTGGGTGTTCTGCTGAGTGCAAATGTGGAAGCTTGTCATACTCACAGGAAGAGAAACCATCGAGTTTCTATTTTTAATGTGGTGGAATCAGAAATTGAGAAATACAGAGAATGTTGGGTTCCTGATGAAGATATTTCGTTGTGGAGGAGAGCAAATGGCAAATACAGGACGGTTTTTTCCACTCGTGAAACTTGGCTCTGTATTAGGCAGGAGAACTTACCTTGTTCTTGGTATTCAGCAGTGTGGTTCCAACATGCTACTCCTAAGTTCTCCTTTGTTACTTGGATGGTGATACTAGGTAGGCTTACAACAGGAGACCGTATGGTGACTTGGAGTAGCTCAGTTGATACTGCTTGTATTTTGTGTCAAGATCCTTGTGAAACTGTGGAGCATTTGTTCTTCCAGTGTTCATATTCTATGCATATTTGGAAAACATTGATGAAGGGAGTGTTACAGGATCAGTTCACCGGGGATTGGAGTGGTCTGATTCGTCTTGTTTTGGATCATTCAACATGGAGTAAAGTTAAGCTTTTTGTTACTCGTTATATGTTGCAATCTACAGTTCATGCAATATGGATGGAAAGGAACCGACGAAGACACAACGAGCCCCCTATGCCGAGTAATATTCTGATTAAAAAGCTTGACAAGAACATGAGGAATAGATTCACCATTATTCAGAGAGGAAGGAATAAGAAGTTGATGGGAGGTATGTTCTTTTGGTTTGGTACCCGTGAGTGTGTTTCGTTGTAAATCCGGTAGGAGTGAAGGCTGGTTGCTTAGTAGGAGTGAGAGCTAAGTAAGATTGGTTGAGTGCTTAGAGACCAGTAGGAGTGAGCAGTGGCGGATCTAGACTAGGTTTTAGTTGGGGGCACAGTGCTAAAATTACCCAAAATTTGTTTTGGACAGGGGCACTTTTTCATTTTTTTCTCAAGAAACTATAAGTAAATTAAACAAACTAGCTTATGTTTTTTATTAAAAAATAAAAATCAGTAGGGGACACGTGACCCCGTACCGCTACACATAGATCCGCCCCTGGGAGTGAGAGTGGGGTGCTTAGGAGTGAGAGCTAGGCATATTGGGAGAGAAGGAAGGGTGAAGAGGAGGTTGTTTTGGATTGAGTTCGAAATTTTGAGTTTACTAGTATGGTTTTATAACAACTAGGAACATAGCCCCCGCGCAAGCGTGGGGCCGGATACATTATTGAGACATTATATAGTCTTGTGTACAAAATTTAGTCGTTTGTATTTTTTGAACTTTTGTTTTTCCATCTAGTATATAATGGTGATGAATGAAACATTGCAAAGTATAAATCTTGATTAGGTTGAAATAAAAATGATCGGAAATTAATATGTGTTGATATTTTTATATATTATCGTCGTAGTGATTTAATCGACCATTTATGTTATT
>JABAYD010021135.1:0-12297 GCA_014822095.1 Diplotaxis tenuifolia
ATTTTTCTGTTGCAATAGAGCTATTTTCTTGTAGTGGTATGCCGAAAACTTTAAACTTTATTCTGATCAGAAAATGTGCATAACACAACCAAAACATAAAACATAAACCAAATGACAAACTTCCACTAAATCGAGTGATCCTCAAACACCGAAATACCCATACGAGCAGTATACTCATGAAAGACCTTAGGTAAAACACATTTTGTAAGAGGATCCGCAATCATAGAGTTTGTCCCTAAGTGTTCTATTGAAAACTTTCCACTTTGTACCTATTCCTTACGTACTTGATGTCTACAAATTTAGACTTAACCGAACTCCTATTGTTGTTGGGATATAGAACGGCTACCTTATTGTCATAGTACAACTTAAGGGGTCTTTCAATTCCTTCAAGAATCCTTAAGCCTGTGACAAAATTTCTCAGCCAAATTCCCTCAGTTAATGCCTTGTAAACTGCTACAAGTTCTTCCGCCATTGTGGACGATGTTACGAGTGATTGCTTAGCACTACGCCATGAGATCGCCCCACCGGCCAACAGAAAAACATAACCTAATATAGACTTTCTACTATCTTGGCATCCCACAAAATCAAAGTCAGAATACCCAATGATCTCCATATTATCCGATCTCCGATACGTGAGCATGTGACCTTTTGTTCTCTGCAAATACCTCATGACCCTCTTGGCTGCTTTCCAATGGGCCATTCCCGGATTACTTAAGTATCTGCCCAACACTCCAACTATGTACGCAATATCCGGACGCGTACTAACTTGAGCATACATAAGACTCCCCGCTGTTGTCTTAAGTATCTGACTTAAGAAACGCCGTCTTAACATACATTTGATGGAGCTCCAAATCATAATGTGCAACAAGAGCCATGATTGTCCTAAAAGAATCCTTCCAAGATACCGGAGAGAAGGTTACTTTATAGTCAATACCCTTTTCCTGAGTATATCTTTTAGCCACTAGACGAGCCTTATATCGTATAATCTTACCATTCGAATCCCTCTTGATTTTAAATATCCACAACCAATGGGTTTCTTTCCAGCTGGTAATTTTAACGATTTCTCAAACCTCATTGTCTAGCATTGACTGATACTCTTCAGTTGCTGCTTCGAGCCACACATCCGACATGGAACAACTCATAGCCTGAAGGAAGGTGATGGGATCATCATCTTCCGAAAGAGTTTGATTTTCCTCATGTTCCATTAGAAATACTATATAATCATCCGGAATAGCATTTCTTCTAACTCGGGTGGATCGCCTAAGAGCAACTTGATCTTGCTGCACTAGTTCTTGAGGATTTTGAGTTTGACCTTCTTGTACGATATCATCGACAATCTGAGTTGGAGGGACAACCTCATTATAAACTTGAGGATCCGAATTTACTTCATCAGAAGTAACTATACGAAATCGGTATAGGAACCGGAGCCGATTATTTCTCAAAGATGATATCCTTAACCTTATTTCTCCCCCCCCCAAAAAAAAAAATAAATATCCTCAAAGAACGTAGCAATTCCCGTCTCGAAAATATTCTTAGCAGTGGGATCATAAAACTTATACCCCCTTGAGCGCTCCGAATAACCAATAAAGTAACTGCTAACTGTTCTTGAGTCCAGTTTCTTTTCATATGGCTTGTAAGGCCTTGCCTCAGCTGGACATCCCCATATCCGAAGGTGCTTTAGACTAGGCTTACGACCAGTCCAAAGCTCATAAGGGGTTTTAGCAGTTGCTTTAGTTGGTACTCTATTAAGAATGTATGTTGCGGTCTTTAGTGCCTCTCCCCAGAGTGATTCAGGTAAACAGGAATGACTAATCATACTCCTCACCATGTCCTTAAGAGTGCGATTCCTTCTCTCAGATACACCATTCATGCTAGGCGTCCCCGGCATGGTGTACTGAGGCACAATACCACACTCCTCTAGGTATCTGGCAAACGGTCCTGGACGTTGTTCACCTGAACCATCATACCGATCGTAGTATTCACCACCACGATCAGATCTGACAGACTTTATCCTTCGGTCGAGTTGGTTCTCGACCTCAGCCTTAAACCTTTTGAACACGTCTAGAGATTCCGATTTCTCATGAATAAGAAATATGTATGCATAACGAGAATAATCGTCAATGAATGATATAAAGTATTGTTGACCGTTCCAAGAAGCAGTAGGGAACGACCCACAAATATCCGTATGTATCAACTCAAGGACTTCCTTAGCTCTATATGCACCCAATTTCTTATGCTTAGTCTGTTTTTCGTTTATGGAATCCACTCATAAATCACAGTCCGTGAACTTTACGAAACTCAATATACCTTTTGACACAAGAAGCTCAACTTTATTTCTAGAGATGTGACCTAGGCGTTGGTGCCAAAGAGTTCCTGAATTTTCATCTTCAAAGTTTCTTTTAGTACCTCTTGATTCAACACTTAAACTTTCATTCTTAGAGTTTATAGTGTCAAGCATATAAAGATCATGATTTGCCAAAAGTTTTCCGGTCCCAATAAATGCAAAAAGTTTTCCGGTCCCAATAAGTTCTAAATTTAAAGACAAAGTAGCGGTACCATTCTCAGTTAGACAAGAATAACCAGAGTTGTCTAACCAAGGACCGGAAACAAAATTACATCTAAAAGACGGTACAAAAAAAGTGTCTTTCAAATCCAAAAAAATGACTAGAACTAAAAACAGTCTAAAATGCGCGATTGCCTCCACATGCACGGGAATCTCATCACCCATATGAATGCGTCTTTCAGCATCAGTTGGGGTTCGGTAGCTCAAGCAACCCTGAAGCGAAACACTGATGTTATTAGTAGCACCTGAGTCTAACCACCAAGTGTTTCTAGGTACTTCAACTAAATTTGTTTCCGTACAGACCAATGCAAGGAACACACCTTTCTTAGCACGCCAAGCGTGATACTTAGGGCAGTTCTTTTTTATGTGTCCACCCTTCCTGCAAAAGAAACATGTGTCTTCAACCTTAGCATGTTTTTTGGGGGACCCTTAGCAGCATCATCCTTGATGGTCTCAAATTTCTTTCTTTTGCCCTGTCCCTTAGAGGTTTAAATCGTATGAAGACTTTCAGTCCTTTCTTGTTTCATTCTCTCTTTCTCTTGCACGCAATATGCAATGAGCTCATTAAAAGACCATTGCTCTTTCTGTGTGTTATAACTTGATTTCAACTGACTGAACTAAGGAGAAAGAGAGTTCAAGATAAAGTATATGAGCAATTTAGCCGGAAACTTAGTCTTAAGTGCCTTGAGTTTTGAAACAATGTTGGCCATTTCCAAAATGTACTTCCTTATTTTTCCATTGCCATGGTACCTCATTGTACTCCAACTATTAAAAATATATGTTTTTAATTAAAATAAATATTTTTTATATAAAATGATAAGTTATAACAAATTTATTTTTATAAAATGAGTTTATATGTGAAAAGCGGAGATTCGTTATCTAGTTAAAGGCAATCCCAAAACAGACATTTTATTATTCGCAACTATAAAAATAAGTGGGGCTTATTGGATTAGGGATTTCATAAGAAAATAGGTTTTTGTCAAATCCTCCCTTATTAAATATGGTATTTATAAAAGAATTTTTTACAAGCACATTTCCACTTTCATATTACACTTTAAAGCACTCAGTGCTGGACACACACATTGTCTTGTCATGTGGTAAAGACTCTTATATCCTTAATACAAAAGAGACTATAACAATATGATTGAACGGATTGATAAAGCACTCTAAAAAAAAAAATATAATAAAGCTTTTTTTCATCATCACCAAACTTCCCTTACCTCTGGTTCCATCTTTCTGGAATCGGCCAAATCTAAATGACGAATCTAAGATTCTTCACTGTATCTTCCTTTTGATGTCCACATGATCTCATGTAGTTCTTCAGATTTGACCGGTTTATTTTCCAATCTTGATACACACAAAAAAATAAGAAATTGATAATTCAAAGGAAAAAGATAAAGAGAGAGAGGAGGAGACGTACCAGAAGAAGAGGAAACGGAGAGAGTCCTCCACCACGAGATGAGTCGTTGAGCTGTGGAGGAGCCGTGGATAAGCATCTCTCTGGTTCCATCTCTTTGGAACAAGCCGAGGAGGAGCCGTGGTGCCGTGGATAAGCATCTCTGTGGTCCCAATCTCTTTGGAATGAGCTGAGGAGGAGCCGTGGATGAGCTCGGTTAAGCTGCGGTGGTTCGAGCTCGTCGCAGTCCTCCACCACGAGATATATCATCTAAGTTATCTCCTTGTCGTGTCCAGCTCATCTCTGTGAAGTCTCGTCCATCATCTCGATCAGCTGCATCGGGTTGAGCTCGGGCCGCCATGGACGAAAGCTTGATTGCAGATGCAATCAAGAGCCGTGAATTTATGCACTTAGTCTTTGTATTTATTTAAATTTTTATTTTGCCCCAAACTTTTCAAAATTTGCATATTTTTCTTCGAATCCTAAAACTTTTAATTATACACTTAAACTTTGATTTAATTCAATTATGTCGATGCTAGGGATGAAGACAGAGACGAAACCGTCTTTTTTTTTGGTCAACAGACGAAACCATCCCAAAATCACACGTCTGTCCACACATCTTCGTACACTATCCATCCAGGCATCATCCACTCAAATATCCCCATTCACGCATTGCTTGTCCGCATATCACCTATCCACACAAAACGCTCATAAGGACAAAATTGTCCAGAATCTAATGATGATCCACAAAAAATGTCTTACAATGTACCTATTATGCAAGAGAAAGACAAAATGTGTCGTAACCACCTCTTTATAAAAACCTTTCCAAATCCATGGTTATTGGATATAACATTTGTAAAAATCCTATCAAATCTCCTCTTATTGTAAAATATGGTTTTCATCGATGGGATTTATAAAAAAAATCTTTTGGGTTATTAGAAAAACATCATTAACTCTTTAAATTCAATGAGAAAGAATACCATCTACATAGATGATATTTTAAAATAAATCAACGAGAAGAGAAGATTGATGTGTCGGATTAATCGAAAACCTCTATTCTTCTTCGTTATGTCCTTACGTGGAATACGAAGTTTGATTTTTTTTGTTTGGTGTTAGCATGGCTACAAAAGGATTAAAATTGACTGTACGAAGAGAACAAAACCTCTCCACATAGCATTCGTTCCTATACTTCCAGTTGAAAGCTCTTCGAGATGAAAAAGTTTCATCTCCTCTGTTCACTCTTCTTTCGGCGTACAAAGGTGGACATCGAGAAAGAAGAAATAAAATGATGCTGAAAAATAGTCTGAATGGTTATTTTATTACTGAAATATTAAAAACAGATATTACCAAATCCCACCAAAATCTCCTACTAATCCCCACCAGAATCTTTGAATTCAACTAAATCTTCAAAACCTTCTCAAAGCCCTATTTCAATAAGACCCTCTAACTCTTTTACTTTTACTCTTTTATTGTTTGCGACTAAAATAACTTTTAGGCAAAACTTTTTTACAGCTTTATAACAATTCTTTTACTTTGACTAAGAACATATATTTTTTATAGTTGCAAATAATAACTATGTCACTACCATTAAAAATATACCTCTTATAGTTCACTAAGAACATGTATTTTTTTATTTTTTAAACTAATTAAAACAAATACTTATAAGTTATATTGTAATAGTTCATTTAAACGGTAGTTAAGTAATTTCATATAAACAACCTCATAACTTGACTTCATGTATCACATCTAAACTATTAAAACAGGAGTACAAAATAATTTTGACCTTGAGTTTTTCACAAAAATTACAATCAATTACCACTGCCATTATTTATACACTGTCGTTTCATTTACACGTGTATTGCTAATTATGCTAACAATTTGGAAGCTTTAGTTTATTGGGTTTCTTTGCAATAATAGTTTTCTCTGTTGTGGGCTTATTAAAACTTGATGGCCCACGTTATTGATCCTTTCGTTAAAGGTTGCCGGCTACATACATTTGTTCTGATTTTGCAAATAAACCTTAACTAACCAAATGTTTTCTTCCTTTATCTTATTTAAATTACAATTCTGTCGGCCAAGTATATATATCTCATCAAGCCTTCCTCTAAAAACAATCAACGCAAACAGAAACAGAAACCTAAAACATTTAAACATGTCTAAACTAACCACTTTCACATCTCTCACTGAAGCTTTAGAGCACCTCCAACAATTCTTTTTATTTTAAATGAGAGACCTACCTAAAATAAAAAGATAAAAAGATGATTCTTCAGCAATGGTCTTTAAATATTTTTCAAATATTTTTAATATATTACACTTTAGTCCTCAATATTAACAGTAATTAAATATAATCTTTAAATTTTCAAAACCCAATAAACATACTATTTGACATATACAAAAATAAAATATTTTTCAAAATATATATAATAATCTGTAGTCAAATATAACTATAAATAGTATAAAAAGTGTTCAAAATTTTTTTAATCAAAATAGGTTTAAGAAATATAACAATAGGTACTAAAAATGATATATAAAGTTATTAGTGCAATTGTGAAACATATATGGAGTAAAGTGAAAAGTGAATAGTGAATAGTGTTTTAAAGGGATCAACAATGACTTTTTATATTTGAAGTGTTACTATTCAACGCTTTAAAATATAAATGGATAAAGCGTTCTTCAAATGAAAAAACTCTTTGAAAAAATAAAGGGATAAAGAGTTGTTGGAGATGCTCTTACAAAACCAAGTGGCGAGTTCAAGTGAAGTGTTTACATTTTTGAAATCAAAATACATCTTTTGGAGGTGATCCCTTCGAAATGGTGAGCTTTGATTGATGCTTATGATTGATAAAATGGGTCATATTCTGAATTTATAGAATATCAAATTTATTTTTTCAAAACGAAATGAGCCGATTTGTTTATTTAATTTCTTCTTTCATTACATCTTAATTACTAAAATTCTGTAATTTTTTGGTATATTCTTTCTTCATAACAAAAACTGACTATTATTAGTTTTAATGTCAAAATTATTAAATTTGTTTTAAGAAAAAATTATATAAAATTTTAGTCAGCATATTCAACATTAATCACAAAAATTAATATATATAAATATATAAAACAAACAAGTATAATTAAAACTTTCACAATTTATACTTTCATTTTATTTTACAAAGTAGAACAAATACAAACACTATAAATGAGAAAACACAATCTCAAAATTTATAAATCCATGCCAAACACATGAACACTGCGCAACTTGGTAAATCAATAAATATATATCTACAACATAAACAATTTGTTTATAACATTGTTAAATCATAAAGATAAGATGAACAAACAACTCGTGCGAACGCGCGGATCAAAATCTAAATCTAGTTTTATATTATCTCCTCTAGCACTTCGTAAACCAGTAGTCTAGTATAATAGACGTCGGGAAATTATATCCTCACATAAAAGACTTTATGCTTAACAAATACCTCAATCAATCAACAACTTCCGACAAAGTCATTGCGTGACATAAAATTAAACCAAAAAAAAACAGATGTGATTTGAATTAATACAAGACTAACAACACATGGAACACATTTGTTTAAGATGAAAGAAAACTTTACAGTGTAAAAGAAGATGAAAATGAGAAAACGGTCGAAAAGGATCTCTGGCGTGTTTTAAGTTTTCATGTGTCCTCTTCCTCCCACCCGTTAAATTATAACCCCAATCGTATCTAAACAATAACAAAAACCAAAAATCAAAGAAACAAAACGAAATGCTTTACTTTTGCATCATCTCTTTCTCCATGTCTCTGTATAACAATAATCTTCTAATTGCCATATATTAACGTCAGTCATTTTTTTACTAGCCCAATGATCGCTTCCATGTCACTAATGCTTTCATAAACTCCATCACCTGATAGATATAATTGCAACAGCAAACTCAAACATATGATCAAAACGGTAGCTCAATGAAACATAATCAAACTCATAATAATAAGTATTCATGTTAATGCGGTTTACAAGTTTACCTCAGATGGATCACGAAGCGAGTAAAAGGCATTGGTGACTTTAGGCACAGCAGAGACTAATACACCATAACCGTGGTTTGGTCCATCTCGTAAGACCTAACATTACTTGCACGTTAAGTTAAAATTATTTCTTTATATAGAATGTTTAGAATTGAGCTTATAGCAGATAACAAACCTTAAATGCATCTTCATCAGTTCGATCATCCCCGACATAGATTGGAAGAACATCCTCGCAGTTGTTTAGGCCTGAACAAAGCTACGGTGTGTCAATGTCAAAACCAAGACTCAAAACAGAGGCAGAACAGAACATACCGAGAGATTCGAGTAGAAATGTGACAGCTTTCCCTTTGTCCCAGTCAATAACCGGACGGATCTCTAAAACCTTTTCAAGAAAGACAGACAAAGCAAGAAACACAAATCAAAACTTTTGTTTGAATTGAACATAAGAGATTGATCAGATGTTTTACCTTACGCCCATGTGTTAGCCGTAGCTTTGGGTATGTTCTAATGACATCATCAACGCATTGTGCAACCAATGTCCAGTTCTGTAAACAGAACGTGCGGTTAAAGAGGAGTGTGTTGCCGTATTGGTATAAAGGGAACCAAACCGGTTATTAAAGTGAGAGAAAATAAACCTTTTCTTCTACATTGCGATAATGCACAGAGATGCAGAACCTGTTGTCTTCTACTTTGACTCCTTTGATATCCTTTGTATTCTCCACAAGCGAACAAAGCACCTGAGAGGATACAGTTCAAGAATCAACAATCAAATATGATGTTCATAACTCCTAAGGTATAAATTAGAAGAAGATGTATCTGTATATACCTTATCGATCATTGGTAGAAACTCGCTAGCAGTCTGGAATAGGTTAACATCTTTCCCCTGAAATTCTCGACAAGTCACATATCAAGAATCTGATTTGTATAAACCCGATAATTGCAAAAAAACAAAAGGCAAACAAACCTGTTCGTTAATTGAGACAGTACGGCTGAGATGTTTGTGGTTTAGAGACTCTCCTGCAGGACTCATGATGTCCATTCCATGGCTTCCGGCGTAGTAAAGTTCACTCAGTCCAACAAACTCATACACCTGAATTAAAGCAAAAATGATCGGTTCTAAAAATATGGTCTAGGCGGCATTTATGTTATATTTATATTTTATCAAAAAAATGTATATTTGTCTAGGTCCTGTTTGTGCTAGAGGTTCATCTGGCTAGCTAACAAGCACTTAGCGCGTTTTTAACCTACACTGGTCATTACATTACGCCACACTAAGAAAAACGTTATTGATGAAGATCAGTAGACAATACCTTGGCACGGCTTCTTCCACTAATGATAGCGGTTGGGAAGTACTTGGCAACGTTTTGCACTGCAGTACGCATCTAAAGAGCAGATAAAAATCATCAAGCATAGACTTGATTTTTTTTTTAGCATTTGAACTGAAATAACGAGAAGTTAAAGAAAAAAAATTTACATCACTTGACATGTAGGCGGCATCAGGTTCCTCAACTATCGGAGAAAGTGTCCCATCATAATCAAGAAACAAAGCTATTCTCTTGCCTTTTGCAACACTCATGATTTTCTCAAAAGTAGTAAGGGCTGATGGATGCTTGAGCTGCTAAAACATATTAAGTGAGATCATCACGATCAAAACAATTCAGTAAGAAAAAAAAAAAAGAGAGGATACAATTAGGGACAGACCGTCCATTCGTTATAAGTCATATCCGTAGTAGGATCACTGTCTTTGTTAACTATTGCTGGGGTAGGAGAAGAAGCTATCATTGCATCAAGCCATGCATTAGCCTTAACATCATCAAGAATCCCAGTTTTCTTTCTTGGAACGGTTAGCAAGAGATTGTTGTTCTGTGAGACAGCCGTGGCTGCTGCTGCTGATGAGTAAGGAGGTAGTCTATTCTGACGAACCGTTAATCTCGTGTTGCTTATCTGTGGAGAATCCGTCAGTACAGGAGACGAGTGACCAGAGTTTATGTCCATAACAAGACCAGTTGTTAACAAAACTAAAGTTGAGATTTTCACTCTCTTTCTTTCTACACAATTCTTTAACTCACTCAAGAATCCTCGTCCTCAGGACCCTGAAATGCAGATACAACCAAAAAAAAACAGAACCAGTTAAGACCAGAAAGCTACTTAATTTGTGAACTAGAGATGAAATATTTTGACAGGAGAACATTGGATATCAAAGTGTGTACCAAATCGGTCTCAAGTTATTATCAGAATGAGAAACAACCAAAAAACTTGTGAAACATTGAATTTTCCGAATTTTCCTGACAGTTGTTATGAAAATAGTAGTACTAGTACTCAAGGAAACATATTAATCATGAATTGACCTGACTTTGTAATATAATTTTGGAAGCGCATATTCAAACCTGTGAGATTTGTTATACATACAACTTATTCTATGATGTTGCTACCAAAGAAGGAACAAATTTTGGTTTCTGCAAAATACATAGACGTTTGGAGAGAAACTACTCTTGTAAAACTACATTTCATAGAAAAAGTTAAAAGACATATTGAAAGAGAACAGATACAAATACATATAAAAAGATTGAATAGCGGTATTGCCACTAATACATGAGAATTTGTATTTTTTGGAAGAAAACGTTAATTTCTTAACAAAGTTTCATAACACACTTGCAAGATATTGACAATTGAGAAAAACATGTTAAGACCCACCACCACTAGTTTACAAATGTGTTGCGCGTAAAACTTGACCAATCATAGTCAGTCTCCAACACATAACCCACCCACAGAACAAAAAAAGAACAGAACAAAGTACCAATTCCAAAAACAAAACAACAAAAAGAAAAAAGAACAGAAGAAAAATTCCGATTTTAAAAATGTATCCAAGCCCATAAAATTGTTGAATGTCTAATTTTTCAAAACAAAAGTGAAATACGAAGAGAGAAAACGAACCTTTGAGCTAACAAATTGTGGTGGGAAATGCAGATACAGCTTCGACACTGAAAGCTACGATGAAAGAAAACTTAACGATTTTCACAGAGAGATTTGTTCTCCTTCTTGAATCCTTTATTTCTCGCGGTTTCTCGGCAATCAAATGAGGGACACAGAAAATATATGGGAAAAAGACAATGAAAATATTTGCCAAAGAGACGAACTGTGTTGTCTTTAAATAAGCTCCCGAGAAAATCGCAGAAACTATCCCCCAAAAAGTTTCTCAGAAAAACACCATCCCCCAAATATAAATAATTCAATTTATTAATCGGGAGTTTAAAAGAGAAGAAGAACTTTTCCATATTAAAAAAAACTCTCTCCCGACATTTGTTGACTCGCCATTTTTTTTTTTTGAAGAATTAAGTTACGTGTCCCGTGTTCCTCGCGTATCCAGTGAATAAAGCGCGTGATTACAATTTTTAGCGCGTGTAGTAACGCCGTGATTGAATAGTTTACTCCCGAAGTGAGTTCCTGGCCTGCAACGCTATTAGTTTGGTTATTAATAGGGGGCCCACACTGTGGATCAAGCCTACGGCGCTAGACACGTGCCAGCTAGTTTCAAACTTGACGAGTCGATTAGTGCACTCACGTCTGACGATGAGTCGTGAGTTCGGTGACGGTTTTTAATAAAAATTTGGATAAAAAAATTTATAAAATCATTTTCTCTCATGTCCAAATCAGGAGGGCCTCTCGTGGTATCGACATGAGCTCCACGTGACCAGTACTAAATTACTACGTAGGATCTATTTTTCTGGCATCAAATTGTGGCTTGTTGCAGATTAGTTTTATGATTTTTACTTACTGTTTGCATTTTTTTCGTTCTTACGATTTCACTATTGTGCTTGTTTTTTTTAACTGTTGTATTTTCTTCTCAAGTCTCAACGATCATGAGCATTTTTTTAGTACTCTCTCCTCACCCTTCACGTTGTTTAGTGTTTCAACTAACACTATAAACTACTCTTTTTCTTTGATCAAAACACTATAAACTACTAACCTTCGTTTCTCATGCATATCTATAAAATAATAAAATTCACATATATGCCTACTTAAACCATCCAACTCAGCAAAAGAGAGTGGGGACTTTCGTAACACGTGGCACTTAAAAAATATCGAACGAATATTTTTCTCATTACATGTATTGGGCTTTTTATTCAGCATAATCTCATGATTTGTTTTGAAGTAATTGAAAATGCCACAGTAAAATAATTGGACCTTTCACTTCCTTCTACTCAGACGGTGGAGAAAAACAAACCCTAAACCTTCAAGTGGCTCTGATACCACCTGGTACGGCCGTGGAATGGCTGTCTCTCCCTGGATCACTTGAAGGGGGCGTGGGTGGCTGAAAGGTGATGG